>JACEEU010000773.1:125000-137500 GCA_016630915.1 Callionymus lyra
TGTTTGAAGCACGTTTGTGTTTGACGTTCTTGTGTGTTTGTGCGACTGTCACGTGATGTTTGAAGCACGTTTTTTTTCACGTTCTTGTGTGTTTGTGCCGACTGTCACGTGATGTTTGAAGCTCACGTTTGTGTTTGACGTTCTTGTGGGTTGGTGGGTTTTTCCCGTGTTTTGATGTTTGAAGCACGTTTGTGTTTGACGTTCTTGTGTGTTTTGTGCGACTGTCACGTGATGTTTGAAGCACGTTTGTGTTTGACGTTCTTGTGTGTTTGTGCGACTGTCACGTGATGTTTGAAGCACGTTTGTGTTTGACGTTCTTGTGTGTTTGTGCGACTGTCACGTGATGTTTGAAGCACGTTTGTGTTTGACGTTCTTGTGTGTTTGTGCGACTGTCACGTGATGTTTGAAGCACGTTTGTGTTTGACGTTCTTGTGTGTTTGTGCGACTGTCACGTGATGTTTGAAGCACGTTTGTGTTTGACGTTCTTGTGTGTTTGTGCGACTGTCACGTGATGTTTGAAGCACGTTTGTGTTTGACGTTCTTGTGTGTTTGTGCGACTGTCACGTGATGTTTGAAGCACGTTTGTGTTTGACGTTCTTGTGTGTTTGTGCGACTGTCACGTGATGTTTGAAGCACGTTTGTGTTTGACGTTCTTGTGTGTTTGTGCGACTGTCACGTGATGTTTGAAGCACGTTTGTGTTTGACGTTCTTGTGTGTTTGTGCGACTGTCACGTGATGTTTGAAGCACGTTTGTGTTTGACGTTCTTGTGTGTTTGTGCGACTGTCACGTGATGTTTGAAGCACGTTTGTGTTTGACGTTCTTGTGTGTTTGTGCGACTGTCACGTGATGTTTGAAGGTCTTTGGTTTCGTTCGTGATTCTTGACGAAGCTCGTTCATGTTAACGGGGTTTATATTGATCATCAAACATAAACATGCAGATGTTGTAGAAGTTTTATCTTCTGATATCTGTGAAGCTCGTGCGGTCATAAAGGAATGTTATGACGTCACTGATCGATGGATCTTTATCGACAGTCTAGAGACGAACCTCGTCCTGCTTTTACTTTGAAGGGAAGAGGACCGGAAGATGCTGCAGATGATCGACGCGACGGTTCCGTCGGTGCTGAGCGGACTGGACTGTCCTGGACCTGCTGGACCTGCTGGACCTGCTGGACCTGCTGAGGTGGATCTCGGTTCCGCTCGCGCCTGTCACTCCAGAATCATCCTGGCGGAAGCGGAAGAACCGCGAGCGTCGACGCGCCAAGGATGCTTCGTTTCCCGCGGCAGGTGTGACGTCATGTCGGCGGAACCGCCGGCGACCACGAGCAGAGTGGTTCTGGTGAAGAAGGTTCTGAAGGACGGGGTCACGGTGCGTTCCCGCCATTTTAGCTTTATCACAATATTGTGTCAATGTTGGACGTGACGTCGCGTTTGATCAAACGACCGCAACGATGACGTCATAGAGCTTTAAAGATGGAAATGAACTTGTCTGGAGGTCAATGACGTCATAGACAAATCAGTGATCGATACATGATTCGATGATGAAACATTAGTGTCTCTGACGTAACAATTCAAGTTTGATCTCCATGGAAACAAACATGTCTGATATTAATGGTTTAATGACGTCAAGAAGATTTAATGACGTTATTGACATATTATTGACACATTATTGACACATTATTGACATATTATTGACATATTATTGACATATTAATAATTATTGACATATTATTGACATATTAATAATTATTGACACGTTATTGACATATTATTGACATATTAATAATTATTGACACGTTATTGACATATTATTGACACATTATTGACACATTATTGACATATTATTGACATATTAATAATTATTGACACGTTATTGACATATTATTGACATATTAATAATTATTGACATATTAATAATTATTGACACGTTATTGACATATTATTGACACATTATTGACATATTATTGACATATTATTAACATATTAATAATTATTGACATATTATTGACATATTAATAATTATTTATTATTTATTATGTAATTTTATTTTATTTATTTATCAAAACCAGGAGAAAAGACTGAAGGAGATTGTGTGTGTGTCTTTGTGAGTCTGTGTGAGTCTGTGTGAGTCTGTGTGTGTCTGTGTGTGTCTTTGTGAGTCTGTGTGAGTCTGTGTGAGTTTGTGTGAGTCTGTGTGAGTCTATGTGTGTCTGTGTCAGTCTGTGTGTGTCTGTGTGTGCCTGTGTGAGTCTGTGTGTGTCTGTGTGTGCCTGTGTGAGTCTGTGTGAGTCTGTGTGAGTCTGTGCGTGTCTGTGTGAGTCTGTGTGAGTCTGTGTGTGTCTGTGTGTGTCTGTGTGTGCCTGTGTGAGTCTGTGTGAGTCTGTGTGAGTCTGTGTGAGTCTGTGTGAGTCTACGTGAGTCTGTGTGAGTCTGTGTGTGTCTGTGTGAGTCTATGTGAGTCTCTGTGTGTCCGTGTGAGTCTGTGAGTCTGTGTGTGTCCGTGTGAGTATGTGAGTCTGTGTGTGTCTGTGTGTGTCTGTGTGAGTCTGTGTGAGTCTGTGTTAGTCTATGTGTGTCTGTGTGAGTCTGTGTGTGTCTGTGTGTGTCTGTGTGTGTCTGTGTGTGTCTGTGTGTGTCTGTGTGAGTCTGTGTGTGTCTGTGTCAGTCTGTGTGAGTCTATGTGTGTCTGTGTCAGTCTGTGTGAGTCTTTGTGTGTCTGTGTGAGTCTATGTTTAAATATTTGAGTCCATGTGTGTCTGTGTGAATATATTTGAATTGGTAAAAGGTAAGGTAAGGTAAGGTAAGGTAAGGTAAGGTAAGGTAAGGTAAGGTAAGGTAGAACTTTATTGATCCTCAGGTCTCCTTCAGGGAATTTGTTTTATTCCAATTAGACACAGAAATTACAGCAATTTTTCATCAAAAATAAATCAAAATAAAATAAGAACAAGAACAAAGAGAAATAAAGAACAAGATGATACAATCTAAGTCTAAAGATAAAGATAAAGAACAAGATCAAAGAAAAACAACATAGACAAAGATACAAAGACTAACATAGAACATCAAGATACTTTCACTTCTGCCCCCGAACTCAGAATTGTACAATTTAATAGCACGAGGAATGAATGAGTCCCTGAGTCTATTAGTGTTGCATCATGGGAGGAGCATTCGTGCTTCATCTGCTTCTCTGCTCACTGATGACAGTGTTCAGAGGATGACTGTCATCATCATGATGGACAGTAGTTTGTTCAATGATCTCCTCTCAGCAACTGTCACCAGTGAGTCCAGCTTCATGCCAACCACAGAACCAGCCCTCCTGATCAACCTGTCCAACCTGTTGACCTCCTCTTGGACACATTTCCACCCCAACACACCACAGCATAGAACACTGGCCACCACAGACTGGTAGAACATGCAGAGGAGCTTCTTGCAGATGTTAAATGATAGAAGCCTCCTCAGAAAGTACTTATACTCTGAACCTTCTTATATACATGGTCTGTGTTGCAGGACCAGTTTACTGTCCATCCACACACCGAGGTACTTATAGTTGTCCACTATCTCCACCTCGTCGCCTCTGATGGACACTGGACGTGGCTTTGTCCTGGACCTCCCGAAGTCCAAGACCAGCTCCTTGGTCTTTGAGGTGTTCAGCTGCAAGTGGTTCCTCTCACTCCAGTTCACAAAGTCACGTATCAGACTCCTGTACTCGTCTTCGCTGTTGTCCCTGATGCATCCAACAATGGCAGTGTCGTCAGCATACTTCTGGACGAGACTCAGCTCTGAGTTGTAGCAGAAGTCTGAAGTGTAGATGGTGAAGAGGAGAGGGGCCAGTACTGTCCCCTGAGGTGCTCCTGTACTGCACACCACAGTGTCAGACTTGATGTCCTTCAGCCTGACATACTGTGGTCGATCAGTTAGATAGTCCGTAATCCAGGAGACCAGACCAGGGTCCACATGCATCTTAGTCAGTTTGTCCTGCAGCAGAGTGGGTTGGATAGTGTTGAAGGCACTAGAAAAGTCCAGGAACAGGATTCTCACTGAACCGCTTCCTTTATCCAAGTGGGAGTAGGTCCGATGCAGGAGGTGAAGGATGGCATCTTCTACACCAACTGCTGGCTGGTAGGCAAACTGCAGGGGGTCTTGCGCGTGCTGGACTTGTGGCCTGAGATGTTTGAGGACAATCCGCTCCAGTGTCTTCATCAGCTGCGAAGTCAGTGCCACCGGTCTGTAATCATTCAGCTCGGTCGGATCTTTTTAGGGACTGGAACGATACAGGAAGTCTTCCACAGAGTTGGTACTTTCCCCAGCCGTAGACTGAGGTTGAAGACATGCTGGAGTGGCTCAGCTAGTTCAGCAGCGCAGGTCTTTAGCAGTCGAGCAGACACTTGTCAGGACCAGCAGCCTTCCCTGGACGAATCCTCCGAAGTACATCCTGTACCTGGAGTGAGGTGAAGCTGGGAAGTGGTTGTGTGGAGCTGGGGGGGCACAAGAAGGTGGGGCAGGTCCTGAGGCGGGCAGCAGTGAGGGTGAGGTGACCTGCTCAAACCTGTTGAAAAAGTTGTTTAGTCCATTGGCCTCCTCCAGCGTGTCCACTGCAGTCAGAGAGGACCTGGTCTTGTGTCCAGTGATGGTTTTAACATCATCCCAGACTCTCTTATTTCAAACAGCGGACAGTCTTATTAGGGGCGACAACGTCCAAGCAGAAATTAAAATAATCTGTTAGACAGTGTGTCTGACCCTCGATGTCCTCATGAGACTCAGCAGCACATCCCAGTCTGTTGTTTCAAAGCAGTCTCTGATGGCGTCCTCCACAGCTGGTGTCCACTTTCTGATTGTCTTAGTGGTCACAGTCTGTCTCTGCACCAGAGGAGTGACCTGGGACTGAAGGTGGACCAGGTTGTGATCGGACCTTCCAAGTGGAGGAAGAGGTTTGGCTCTGTAGGTGTCCTTCAAGTTGGAATAAAGAAGGTCAATTGTCCTGTTATTCCTGGTGGGACAATCCACAGCCTGATGGAAAGTAGGCAGAGTAGAGTCCAGGTGGATTAAAGTCTCCAGAGATGATGATAAACGCGTCAGGATGTTGATTCTGAAGTCGAGCTGTCATTGTGTGGATCTTCTCACAGGCAGATGGCGCCGCAGCGCTCGCAGGAATGTAGACACACAGCGATCACGTGACTGAACTCACGCGGTAGATAATATGGACGCATGCTGACAACAGTTCTACATCTTGACGACACGAGACTTTCTTCACAGTAACGTGTCCCGGACTACACCAGCGTTTCTTCACGTACATGATCAGACCTCCTGCTCTGACGGAGCTGAAACCCGGCAGGTCCACGAGTGAGTCCGGAGTCAGTGCGTGAGCCACGTCTCCGTGAAGATCAACAAGCTGCTCTCTCTGTAGATCCTCTGGTTGTTGAGGACAGACTCGTCCATCTTATTCGTCAGTGAATTGACGTTCATCGTGATCGTTGGGATCGTTGGTCTGTGACGTCTCCTATTGTCCGTTAGCTTAGCCTTTAGCCTCCTCCCTGCTCTACAGCCTCGTGGCGATCTCCAGCTCGTGCCATTGACATCAGCGACAGTAGATCCTCTCTTGAGTCAACAAGACGATTCTCAACATGTTCAAAAGTATCCATTTAAAAATGATAGTAAAAAAAAAAAAAAAAAATAGAAAATTATAGAAATTGCTGCGGAGCTACTGGAGAGGCAGCCGTCCTCGTCGGCGCCTTTATGACGAGAATGTCATGACAGAATTATGGTGTGAGTTTACGTGACACTGTGTGACTGTGTGTCTATTTGAGTTTGTGCGACTGTGTGTGTGTGGCCATCTAGACACTAGTGTTTGTAAGTGTCACAACATCCCGAATGTTTCTTGTTCATTGTTGTGTGTTTTTGTCCTTCAGCTCCAGCCGGGTGTTGGCAGACCAAGTGTGTATCATGCTGTTGTCGTCATATTCCTGGAGTTCTTCGCCTGGGGTCTGTTGACCACACCCATACTGACCGTGAGTAACACAAACATGTGTGAGACGCAAACGTGTGCGAGACGCAAACGTGTGCGAGACGCAAACGTGTGCGAGAAGCAAACGTGTGCGAGAAGCAAACGTGTGCGAGACACAAACGTGTGCGAGACGCAAGCGTGTGCGAGACACAAACGTGTGCGAGACACAAACGTGTGCGAGACACAAACATGTGTGAGACATTACATGCATCAGTATTTAAATACATAAATAACTATAATTGATCATGTTGTACTTTTTCTTTCAGGTTTTACACGAAACTTTCCCTCAACACACGTTTCTGATGAACGGATTGATTCAAGGCGTGAAGGTGAGAAGAGTTTAGAACATTATATTAATAATAATAATATTAATAACAACAATATTAATAATTATAATGTCAATAACAACAATATTAATAATAATAGCACTAATAACAACAACATTAAGAGTAATATTACTAATATTACTAATATTACTAATATTAATAACGATAATATTAATCATAATAATATCAATATTAATTCAAATGAAAATATTGATATCAATACAAATTCTTCCTCTTCCTCTTCCTCTTCCTCTTCCTCTTCCTCTTCCTCTTCCTCTTCCTCTTCCTCCTCCTCCTCCTCCTCCTCCCCTTCCTCCTCCTCCTCCTCTTCCTCTTGCTCCTCTTCCTCCTCTCTTCCTCCTCTTCCTCTTCCTCCTCTTCCTCCTCCTCCTCCTCCTCCTCCTCCTCCTCCTCTTCCTCTTCCTCTTCCTCCTCCTCCTCCTCCTCTTCCTCTTCCTCCTCCTCTTCCTCCTCCTCTTCCTCCTCTTCCTCTTCCTCTTCCTCCTCCCCTTCCTCCTCCTCCTCCTCTTCCTCTTGCTCCTCTTCCTCCTCTTCCTCTTCCTCCTCTCTTCCTCCTCCTCTCTTCCTCCTCCTCGTCCTCCTCCTCCTCCTCCTCTTCCTTTTCCTCCTCCTCCTCCTCCTCTTCCTCTTCCTCCCTCCTCTTCCTCCTCTTCCTCTTCCTCTTCCTCCTCCCCCTTCCTCCTCCTCCTCCTCTTCCTCTTGCTCCTCTTCCTCCTCTTCCTCTTCCTCCTCTCTTCCTCCTCCTCTCTTCCTCCTCCTCTCCTCCTCCTCCTCCTCCTCTTCCTTTCCTCCTCCTCTTCCTCCTCTTCCTCTTCCTCTTCCTCTTCCTCCTCCCCTTCCTCCTCCTCCTCCTCCTCCTCCTCCTCTTCCTCTTCCTCTTCCTCCTCTCTTCCTCCTCCTCCTCCTCCTCTTCCTCGTCCTCTCAGGGTCTTCTGTCGTTCATGTCGGCTCCTCTCATTGGTGCTCTGTCAGACGTCTGGGGTCGACGACCTTTCCTGCTGGTGACCGTCTTCTTCACCTGTGCTCCGATCCCTCTGATGCGACTCAGTCCGTGGTGAGTCGTGAGTCTCAGTGTCTCTCATGTCTCCAAGTAAGACTCCTGAGTCCTGACTTGAGTCATAACTTAGTTTGTGACTGGATTCACGAGTCTGGGGTCAGGGGTCAAAGAGTGTCTTCTCTCAGGTGGTACTTTGCGATGATCTCCATGTCTGGAGCCTTCTCCGTGACCTTCTCCGTGATCTTCGCCTACGTCGCTGACGTGACCAACGAGAGGGAGAGGAGCACCGCCTACGGTCTGGTGAGTCTCTGACTCCACTCTCTGACTCCACTCTCTGACTCCACTCTCTGACTCCACTCTCTGACTCCACTCTCTGACTCCACTCTCTGACTCCACTCTCTGACTCCACTCTCTGACTCCTACTCTCTGACTCCACTCTCTGACTCCACTCTCTGACTCCACTCTCTGACTCCACTCTCTGACTCCTCTGACTCCACTCTCTGATTCCACTCCACTCTCTGACTCCACTCTCTGACTCCACTCTCTGATCCCCCCCTCTCTGACTCCACTCTCTGACTCCACTCTCTGACTCCACTCTCTGACTCCACTCTCTGACTCATACTCCACCTCTGACTCCACTCTCTGACTCCACTCTCTGACTCCACTCTCTGACTCCACTCTCTGACTCCACTCTCTGACTCCACTCTCTGACTCCACTCTCTGACTCCACTCTCTGACTCCACTCTCTGACTCCACTCTCTGACTCCACTCTCTGACTCCACTCTCTGACTCCACTCTCTGACTCCACTCTCTGACTCCACTCTCTGTTTCACTCTCTGACTCCACTCTCTGACTCCACTCTCTGACTCCACTCTCTGACTCCACTCTCTGACTCCACTCTCTGACTCCACTCTCTGACTCCACTCTCTGACTCCACTCTGTGACTCCACTCTCTGACTCCACTCTCTGACTCCACTCTCTGACTCCACTCTCTGACTCCACTCTCTGACTCCACTCTCTGACTCCACTCTCTGACTCCACTCTCTGACTCCACTCTCTGACTCCACTCTCTGACTCCACTCTCTGACTCCACTCTCTGACTCCACTCTCTGACTCCACTCTGACTCCACTCTCTGACTCCACTCTCTGACTCCACTCTCTGACTCCACTCTCTGACTCCACTCTCTGACTCCACTCTCTGACTCCACTCTCTGACTCCACTCTCTCTGACTCCACTCTCTGACTCCACTCTCTGACTCCACTCTCTGACTCCACTCTCTGACTCCACTCTCTGACTCCACTCTCTGACTCCACTCTCTGACTCCACTCTCTGACTCCTCTGACTCCACTCTCTGACTCCACTCTCTGACTCCACTCTCTGACTCCACTCTCTGACTCCACTCTCTGACTCCACTCTCTGACTCCACTCTCTGACTCCACTCTCTGACTCCACCTCTGACTCCCTCTGACTCCACTCTCTGACTCCACTCTCTGACTCCACTCTGACTCCATCTGACTCCACTCTCTGACTCCACTCTCTGACTCCACTCTCTGCTCCACTCCTCTCTGACTCCACTCCACTCTGACTCCACTCTCTGACTCCACTCTCTGACTCCACTCTCTGACTCCACTCTCTGACTCCACTCTCTGACTCCACTCTCTGACTCCACTCTGACTCCACTCTCTGACTCCACTCTCTGACTCCACTCTCTGACTCCACTCTCTGACTCCACTCTCTGACTCCACTCTCTGACTCCACTCTCTGACTCCACTCTCTGACTCCACTCTCTGACTCCACTCTCTGACTCCACTCTCTGACTCCACTCTCTGACTCCACTCTCTGACTCCACTCTCTGACTCCACTCTCTGACTCCACTCTCTGACTCCACTCTCTGACTCCACTCTCTGACTCCTCTGACTCCACTCTCTGACTCCACTCTCTGACTCCACTCTCTGACTCCACTCTCTGACTCCACTCTCTGACTCCACTCTCTGACTCCACTCTCTGACTCCACTCTCTGACTCCACTCTCTGACTCCACTCTCTGACTCCACTCTCTGACTCACTCTCTGACTCCACTCTCTGACTCCACTCTCTGACTCCACTCTGACTCCACTCTCTGACTCCACTCTCTGACTCCACTCTCTGACTCCACTCTCTGACTCCACTCTCTGACTCCACTCTCTGACTCCACTCAGATGAAGGAGTGAATGAAAGAAGGATGAAGGAGTGACAGAAAGAAGGATGAAGGAGTAAAAGAAGGATGACGGAGTGAAAGAAAGAAGGATGAAGGAGTGAAAGAAAGAAGGATGAAGGAGTAAAAGAAGGATGACGGAGTGAAAGAAAGAAGGATGAAGGAGTGAAAGAAAGAAGGATGAAGGAGTGACAGAAAGAAGGATGAAGGAGTGAAAGAAGGATGAAGGAGTGAAAGAAAGAAGGATGAAGGAGTGACAGAAAGAAGGATGAAGGAGTGAAAGAAAGAAGGATGAAGGAGTGAAAGAAAGAAGGATGAAGGAGTGACAGAAGAAGGATGAAGGAGTAAAAGAAGGATGAAGGAGTGACAGAAAGAAGGATGAAGGAGTAAAAGAAGGATGACGGAGTGAAAGAAAGAAGGATGAAGGAGCAAAGAAGGATGAAGGAGTGACAGAAAGAAGGATGAAGGAGTGAAGAAAGAAGGATGAAGGAGTGAAAGAAAGAAGGATGAAGGAGTGACAGAAAATGAAGGATGAAGGATGAAGTGACAGAAAGAAGGATGAAGGAGAAAGAAAGAAGGATGAAGGAGTGACAGAAAGAAGGATGAAGGAGAAAGAAGGATGAAGGAGTGAAAGAAAGAAGGATGAAGGAGTGAAAGAAAGAAGGATGAAGGAGTGACAGAAATAAGGATGAAGGAGTGAAAGAAAGAAGGATGAAGGAGTGAAAGAAAGGAGTGAAAGAAAGGATGGAGGAGTGAAAGAAAGAAGGATGAAGGAGTGACAGAAAGAAGGATGAAGGAGTGAAAGAAAGAAGGATGAAGGAGTGAAAGAAAGAAGGATGAAGGAGTGACAGAAATAAGGATGAAGGAGTGAAAGAAAGAAGGATGAAGGAGTGAAAGAAAGAGAGTGAAAGAAAGAAGGATGAAGGAGTGAAAGAAAGAAGGATGAAGGAGTGAAAGAAAGAAGGATGAAGGAGTGAAAGGAAGGATGAAGGAAAGAAGGATGGAGGAGTGAAAGAAGGATGAAGGAGTGAAAGAAAGAAGGATGAAGGAGTGACAGAAAGAAGGATGAAGGAGTAAAAGAAGGATGACGGAGTGAAAGAAAGAAGGATGAAGGAGTGAAAGAAAGAAGGATGAAGGAGTGAAAGAAAGAAGGATGAAGGAGTGAGAATGAAGGGAGTGAAAGAAAGGAGTGAAAGAAAGGATGGAGGAGTGAAAGAAAGAAGGATGAAGGAGTGACAGAAAGAAGGATGAAGGAGTGAATGAAAGAAGGATGGAGGAGTGAAAAAAAGGAGTGAAAGAAAGAAGGATGAAGTCGTTTAAAGATTGTTTCTCAACATATGTTGAATTAAAACAACATATTATTGTAAATATTAGTAATAAACGACTCCTATCCCTGTGACCTGTGACCCCTGACCTGCTGACTGACAGGTGTCAGCGACCTTCGCAGCCAGTCTGGTGACGAGTCCTGCCATCGGCGCCTACCTGTCGGCCTGGTACGGAGACAACATGGTGGTCGTCGTGGCGACGCTCATCGCCGTGGCCGACATCGTGTTCATCCTTCTGGCCGTACCTGAGTCTCTACCTGACAAGATGAGGCTGCACACCTGGGGCTGCACCTGGGAGCACGCAGACCCGTTCACCGTGAGTGCCTCGTTCTCCTGCTGTAGGAAGGGCTTTGAAGATCGCTGATCGTTTGGTCTGGTCTGGAGTCACGTACTTCCATGAACTGATCACATACTTTCATGTACTGATCACATACTTTCATGTACCGATCACATACTTTCATGTACTGATCACATACTTTCATGTACTGATCACATACTTTCATGTACTGATCACATACTTTCATGTACCGATCACATACTTTCATGTACTGATCACATACTTTCATGTACTGATCACATACTTTCATGTACTGATCACATACTTTCATGTACCGATCACATACTTTCATGTACTGATCACATACTTTCATGTACTGATCACATACTTTCATGTACTGATCACGTACTTCCATGTACTGATCACATACTTTCATGTACTGATCACATACTTTCATGTACCGATCACATACTTTCATGTACTGATCACATACTTTCATGTACCGATCACATACTTTCATGTACTGATCACATACTTTCATGTACTGATCACATACTTTCATGTACTGATCACGTACTTCCATGTACTGATCACATACTTTCATGTACTGATCACATACTTTCATGTACTGATCACATACTTTCATGTACCGATCACATACTTTCATGTACTGATCACGTACTTTCATGTACCGATCACATACTTTCATGTACTGATCACATTCTTTCATGTTCACATACTTTCATGTACTGATCACATACTTTCATGTACTGATCACATACTTTCATGTACCGATCACATACTTCCATGAACTGATCACATACTTTCATGTACCGATCACATACTTTCATGAACTGATCACATACTTTCATGTACCGATCACATACTTCCATGAACTGATCACATACTTTCATGTACCGATCACATACTTTCATGTACTGATCACATACTTTCATGTACCGATCACATACTTTCATGTACTGATCACATACTTTCATGTACCGATCACATACTTTCATGTACTCATCACATACTTTCATGTACTCATCACATACTTTCATGTACTGATCACATACTTTCATGTACCGATCACATACTTTCATGTACCGATCACATACTTTCATGTACTGATCACATACTTTCATGTACCGATCACATACTTTCATGTACTCATCACATACTTTCATGTACTGATCACATACTTTCATGTACCGATCACATACTTTCATGTACTGATCACATACTTTCATGTACCGATCACATACTTTCATGTACTGATCACATACTTTCATGTACCGATCACATACTTTCATGTACTCATCACATACTTTCATGTACTGATCACATACTTTCATGTACCGATC
>JACEEU010000773.1:142500-148606 GCA_016630915.1 Callionymus lyra
GTATAAAAACAAAAGGTTTGATCATTAAAGTGTAAATAAATAAAGTTAAAAATACAAAGGATTAACCTCACACGTGTGTCGTTACCATGACGATGAGTCGTCCATGATGTTTTGAACACGTTACCTCGCAGCACGCCCTCATCCCTGGACCGCCCTTCCTGCTGGGCGCCTGCACCGTGGTCGTCGCCTTCCTCGTCGCCCTCTTCATCCCGGAGAAGCCTGTGACCTCCGACCTGCCGCTCGCCGACAAGCCCCGCCCCGACAGCAAAGAGTCTCTGTCCTCATTGGCCGGCGTCCACGTCAACACGCCTCTGCCGGGCGACGAAGACACGCCCCCGACCGCCAGCGACGAGGACTTCGAGCCGTTGCTGCACGACAGTGTGGTCTGAAGAGCACGACCACGCGTGATCTCGCGGCTTCTGTGCCGCCGGCCGGCGTGAAGGTCGTGAAGGTCGTGAAGGTCGTGAAGGTCGTGACCCTCCATCAGTCACTTGAGCGCCGGCGTCCGTTGTGACGAGCAGATCAAGTTTGTTTGTGACGACAAAAGAGGATTTTTGTTGTGTTTTCATGTTTCACGAGATCTCGACTCGAAGACTTGAATCTTTTGTTTAAACGTTAAACATGACGAGCGAAGATGGAAATTCACTCGTTCATTTCATCCGTGAACACATGACTCTTCATCCGTCACTACCTCATATCATGTGTTTGATTGACAGCTGATCAAGATGAACCTGAGAGAAAGTCTATTTATTTTCCATTCAATTGTTAAACGTTGATGTTCTTCGAAAGTACTTTTACGACCTTTGACATGTTGGTGCTTGAACACCTGTGCAGGTAGAACGTCGTCATGGAAACATTTCACATCAGTCGTCATGGCAACAGTGAAGCGAGAGTGAACTTATCTTTCTGACTCTGTCAATCACTCAGTTTTGATGGAGACGTTCATTCGACCTCACGACCAACAAGCTTTCCTCTCCCTGTTGCATCATGGGAAATGTTCCTGAGGTTTGAGTCACGAATCTAATCCTGCACTTTTACGTGGATTTGAATCCTTGACGTTTGACGACTTATATTGTTGGACATTTAAATGTGAAGAAGTGAAGCTCAGTGTAAATATTTATGTTTGTGTCAAGAATATATGAAATAAATACAAAACATTCAACTTGTGTTTTCTATGTCAAATTATATTTGTCCTGAATATTGACGTACAAGACGTGTTCAGTTTGTTTGTATCATATCTTTTAGCATTAATTTAAGTATACGTATATAATCATTGGAATCTAACGGCCCACACGGGTCCCTGAACCCCAGCTTTGGTCTCTGCTGTCTCTCCTCAACATTCACTGGTTCACGGACACTAGCGTCACTGAAAGTGTTTCTCATCAGCTGTAGCAACAAGTCTGTTCTGAGGAGGCTTCTGCTCGTACCAACCCTCTGGTGGTCGGTTCTTACGGGGCCTACAGGCTTGGACCTCCTGTGGGGCCTTCAGGCCTCAGTGGGATCTCCTGCTGGATCCTCTCGCAGGCCTGACCTTTGAGCCTCTTGACCAAGTCCCACTGGATATCTTTCAAGGTCTCGCTCCTTCTGGCGCTGACATCAACGAAGTATACAGAAATAATCCACAAACCTACTCAAAGCTAGGCTTTGAACATACACACATTTAAGGTAACAACCTACAGACACTAAACTTGAGGTGCACAGACTTCACCTCACGGATCTGATGTCTCCTTACAATGAGGTGGTGGAAACTGCTAGATCTGATTACATCAGAAAACTGGTAGCAGCAAATAAGAAAAACCCCAAAGTGTTGTTTGACACGATTAATTCTCTCGTGTCTCCTGCTCCTCAAATCACGCCTGTCTTCTGTGAAGCTGACAGCAATGATTGTTGAGGTTTTTACTGACAAAATTAAATTAATCAAAGAGAAAATCTCTCCCCCTTTGTTTGGAACCCCTACTGTCTCTGAGCCCCTCTCCTCCTCTTGTTCTTCCTTCACTGCTGAATCTTTGGGTGACATTTCATCACTAGTGAACAAGATGAAACCCTCCTCTTGCTCAGATGACGTCCTTCCTTTGTAGGCTTTTTATCAAAGTATTTGATGTAATTGGCCCCTGGGTTACCAATATGGTGAACCTCTCCCTTTCCACAGGGGTTTTTCCCAATGCATTTAAACCATTGTGGAGCCTTTGCTCAAAAAAACAGGCTTAGACCCAACTGACCTCAGTAATTTTAGGTCTATTTCTGATCTTCATTCTTGTCCAAGATCTTGGAGAAGGTTGTGTCTGAGCAGCTGTTCCTGGATCAGAGCGACATCCATGAGAAGTTTCAGTCTGGCTTCCACAAACATCTACGGAGACAGCTTTACTGAAAGTGTCCAGTGACATCATGATGTTCTGGTTCTCTTGGATCTGTCCTCAGCCTTTGACACAGTTGAACCAGATCCTGCTGAGAAGACTGAGGGATGAAGACTGTCTGGGTCTGTGTTAGAATGGTTCTCATCTTACCTTTCTGGGCGCAGTTTTAGTGTATCTGCCAATCAAATGAGGTCCGAATCGGCAGATCTGTTGTGTGGAGTCCCTCAAGGTTCTGTTCTGGGTCCTTTGTTGTTTTTGCTGTACTTGATTCCCCTTGGTAAAATCATTCAGAGATTTCCAGATGTTTCTTATCACATGTTTGCTGATGACATCCAGCTCTACTGCTCTTTTGATCCAACTAAGCTCCAGAGGCTGAACTTAGTCAATTTGTTACGTTTTTACGAAAAACTAAGATGGCGCCGCTCACGCAGCTGCTGTTTACAACAGCTCCCTCTTCTGGCGTCTTTTTAATTCTGGCGTCTTTTTAATTTTTTCTTTAGAATGGTCGGATCTTGTTGCCGTTGTGCACAAAACGAGACCACTTTTTCAACTTTTGCCTTCGGTTTTCTACTACTTTCGTCACTTTTTGGAACTCCGTCGGCAGACACGCTCAGCGGTTCTATTGTTTACACCAGGGATCAGCTGTTGGGGTTGCGCAACACCGCTCTCTCTCTCAGCAAATGGACGATTCCCGTGGAAATTAAGAGGAAAAGATGCAGAGCAGGTCGGATGAAACAAGAGAAGAAGCGTAGGTTCCGTCCCTTTATTCCATCGATCATCATGGGAAATGTACGTTCGATCGTGAATAAAACGGACGAGTAGCTGCTGACCGGCATCAGAGAGACTTCCGGGAGAGCAGCCTTCTATGTTTCACGGAGACCTGGCTGACGGAGAAGATCCCAGACTCTGTTGTTTCCCTGGAGGGGTTCAAGATGGTGCGTGCGGACCGGGACATGGATGGAAAGAGGAGAGGAGGAGGAGTGGCGGTGTTTATTAATGAGAGATGGAGCGATCCCGCTCATGTCTCCATTAAAGAACAAGTGTGCACTAAGGACATAGAGTTTGTTGCGGTGGGCATCATCCGCCTGTATTACATCCCGAGGGAGTTCTCACATGTGATTGTGTTCACTGTTTACATTCCTCTGAGCGCCTCAGTGTCGCACCTGCAGCTCAAACACCCGAACTCTCTCCTGCTCATTAACGGAGATTTCAACCATGCCTCACTTTCCTCCATTCTTCCCACAATACGTGAAGTGCCACACCCGGGAGGACAAGACTCTGGACCTTTTATATGCAAATGTAAAAGGTGCCTACACCTCCACCGCCCTGCCCCCCCTCGGCCGCTCTGATCACAACCTGATACGTCTGCGACCTGAATACACTCCCATGGTGAGGAGACAGCCTGCACAGAAAAGAACTGTTAAGATGTGGAATGATGAAGCCAAGGAGAGGCTGAGAGACTGCTTTGAGTCTACGGACTGGAGCGTGTTCCCTCATGGTGATGACATCGACACCTTCAATGACCATTCCACGGATTACATAAAGTTCTGTGAGGGCAACGTCACGCCGACCCGCAAGGTGCGGTGCTTTGCCAACACCAAGCCATGGGTGACCCCTCAACTTCAAGTTCTGCTGAACAAGAAGAAGAGGGTGTTCGCTTCAGGGAGCAGAGAGGAGCTTAAGGAGGTCCAGCGTGAACTCAAGAAGGCGATTAGGATGGCCAAGGACGAATACAAGAGGAAACTGGAGGAGCAACTGGCGCCCTACTGCCTCAGCTGCCCAACCCCCCACAGCCACCTCTCTCTGTTACATCTGAACAGGTGAGGAGAGAATTAACAACAGAATTAACCCCAACAAGCCCTACTGCCTCAGCTGCCCAACCCCCCACAGCCACCTCTCTCTGTTACATCGGAACAGGTGAGGAGAGAATTAAGGCGACTAAAGATCAGGAAAAGCTGCTGGACCAGATGGACTCAGCCCCAGACTGCTCAGGGACTGTGCTGATCAACTTTGTGAGTTGGTCACACACATCTTCAACCTGAGCCTCAAACTGGAGAAGGTCCCGGTCCAGTGGAAGACCTCCTGTGTGGTTCCGGTTCCCAAGGCGGTACACGCGAAGGAGCCGAGCCACTTCAGACCAGTCGCCCTGACCTCCCATCTGATGAAGACCTTGGAGAGGCTGGTACTCCGCGAGCTACGCACGACGGTGAGCTCTACGTTGGATCCGCTGCAGTTCGCCCACAGGCCAAAGATGGGGGTGGACGACGCCGTCATCTACCTGCAGCACCGGGCACTGACTCATCTGGAAGCCGCCGGTAGCACTGTGAGAGTCATGTTCTTTGACTTCTCAAGTGCTTTCAACACCATCCAGCCGGCGCTGCTAAGGAAGAAGATGGAGGACGCAGGAGTTGGGACACAGCTGGCAGCATGGACGATGGACTACCTCACCAACAGGCCGCAGTATGTGAGGCTGCAGGACTGCAGGTCTGAGGTTACCATCTGCAGCACCGGGGTGCCTCAAGGGACAGTGCTGTCACCTTTCCTTTTTCCCTCTACATGGCGGACTTTACCTATGACTCCAGCAGCTGTCACCTCCAGAAGTTTTCTGACGACTCGGCCATTGTGGGCTGCGTGTCTGGGGGGCGAGCTGGAGTACAGGTCAGTCATCAAGGACTTTGTTGACTGGTGTGAGAGCAACTACCTTTGCTTAAACACCGGTAAGACAAGGGAGATGGTGATTGACTTCAGGAAAAAGTCCCCACTACATCAACCGGTGAGCATCCAGGGCTCGGACATTGAGCTGGTGGACAGCTTCAAATACCTGGGGGTTCACCTCAACAATAAACTGAACTGGTCCACACACATCAACGCCGTGTACAAGAAGGGCCGAAGTCGCCTCCACCTCCTGGGGAGACTGAGGTCCTTCGGAGTGTGCAGACCACTTTTAAAGACCTTTATGACTCCGTGGTAGCCTCTGCTATCCACTACGCTGTGGTCTGTTGGGAGCAGGCAGCACGGACCGGGACAGGAAGAGATTGAACAGGCTGGTCACGAGGGCCGGCTCTGTCCTGGGCCGCTCGCTGGACTCGGTGGAGGAGGTGGGAGAGAGGAGGACACTCTCCAGACTATCCTCCATCAGGGACAACGCTCTTCACCCACTGCACCTGACCGTGGAGGAGCAGCTCCTTCAGGGGCTCAGGCACCCCCAGTGTAGGACGGAGCGTTATAGAAGGTCCTTCATCCCAACTGGTGTCAGGATATTTAACTCTCTACTTTAAATATCCTGATGCTAATCCGTAGTGTGTTTTTCTTCTCGTGTGTTTTTTATATTTTATTTTTTTCCGTTTTTTATTTCTATTTTATTTTATTTTTATTCTATTTCATTTTGTTAATAGTGTCAATTTCTAATTTTGTAAATAATTTGTATATTTTTAAGATCGTTTTTATTTTATTTTGTATTATCTCTTGTATTATTTCTTTTTCCTTGCACTTTATTTTCTTCCAACTGCGCTGTTGTGAAAGTGTGTTTCCCTCTGGGGATGAATAAAGCTTTTCTATTTCTATTTCTATTTCTATTAAGGCGACTGAAGATCAGGAAAGCTGCTGGACCAGATGGACTCAGCCCCAGAATGCTCAGGGACTGTGCTGATCAACTTTGTGAGTTGGTCACACACATCTTCAACCTGAGCCTCAAACTGGAGAAGGTGCCGGTCCAGTGGAAGACCTCCTGTGTGGTTCCGGTTCCCAAGGCG
>JACEEU010000774.1:0-85000 GCA_016630915.1 Callionymus lyra
CATTGGTGCTCCGCCCTCCAACGGCTTCGCTATTGGTTTACCCCGAGGCACCGCCTCGTCTCTGAGAAAGCTTAATGAACTCGCCACCCAGCAGGGGGCAGTCCACTTCCTATAAAGGCGGGAAGCACCCGCCGCACTTTCTCCATTTTCAACTCAGCGAGAAAGCTCCTGGATACAGCATGGCGGACGTGAGCATGAACGTGGACGTAGATGTGTCTTTGTGCCTAACGTGTGACACCCCCTGGGGGAGGGGGGACACACACGCTCTCTGCTTCGTCTGCCTAGGCCCAGATCACGCGTTTGCGGATTGTGGGGCCTGCCGTATGCTTCCCGAGGAGGTCCGTAGGAGACGGGGAGCATACGAGGCCCGTCGGCGCACGCCGCGTCCTCCAGCCAGGTCGTGGGCCGACTACGATGAGGAGGACGACCGGCGGTGTTATGAGGCGGATCCGAGCACCCTGTTCGGTTCCGAGCCGGGGGACGTCGAGCGGTCGGGGGAACCGGGCCGGTTCCTCGCTACCCGCTTGACGCCCTGCCGCGCATATTCACCGCCGCGGCGAACCGCATGGAGGTCGAGCCTCCCCCCGCACCTCCACTCGCGCCACCACCGTTTACATGCGGAGTGAAGGTCGGGCGGAACGAAGCGCGCAGGCCTACGGTTCCGGGGGTTATCTGTCCTAAACTGGACGAGATCTGGGGCTACGCGCGGCGAGGGTCTGCCTCTCCCATGGCTTCAGGGCCTCCCGTAGGATCCTACGGACCCTATTGCCGTGTGGACGGGGTGGACTGGCGGCGCGGTGTCCCGGAGCCCTCGGATACGGTACGTGCCGCCCTCGACCCGGGAGCTCGACTTTGGCCAGGCCGCCCTGTAGCTCTGCCTAGAGCTGAAGACAGGTTGACGGCAATGTTGTTTAACAGATCCTACAGGGGGGGGACGCAGGTGGTCTCCCTCGCAAACAACATGGCTCTCCTGTGCGGTGCGCTCGACAGGCTCACCGTGGACCGAGACGACCTTGGACCTTCGGAGTTGGAGGAAGTCAAGGACTCGGTGGCTGCGCTCCTCCGGATGTCGCAGGCGTACGCGATCCTGGGAGGGGGACTACGCGACGCTGGACAGCTGGGCCACCGGCACCTGTGGCTAGACCTGGCCACAGCGCTGCCGGAGAGAGACCGGAGGCTCCTCCTGGACGGACCGATAACGGAGGACTCCCTGTTCGGTCCGGAGCTCCGGAACGTCGTGGCCCGGCAGGAGGCAGCGCAGCAGGAGTCAGCGCAGCTCCGCCATCACCTGCATGGACGTGAGGACGAGGCGCGACGGGGGTCCGGCGCTCGGAGACGGAGAGCCCGTTCGTCGGCCCCATCAGCTGGTGCGGGGGGAAAGCGTCACCAGAGCCAGCCGCCCCAGCAGCACCAGCAGCAACGGCAACAGCCGCGGCGGGCGACGAGCGAGCGTCGCCGGGTTCCGCAGCAGGAGCCGGGGAGCCAGCAGCCGCAGCGGAGCCAGCGGAGACTGAGGGACCCGCGGCGGCGAGGACGCAGAGGCGTCGAGGCTTCGTCTCGGGGGAGCCCTCCTCCCCCCTACTCTTTCAAAGGGCTCTATGTAAATAAAACTAAGAGAACGTATGACGTTTCTGTGGTTCGTTCTGAGAGAGATGTTGGTAGCGTGCATGTGTTTCCGCCTGTGAGTGTGACGTATTCACAGGCGTCATTAGAAACTTTCGCCGCTAATGCTAAGCTAACATGCTCCGCCGTTCATAGACGGCGTGATTTTCCTCTCATAACACAGTCCGAAGGAGGTTTTAAACCCCTTCGCCCGGGTCATGCCGAGACTGCAATAACGGAGTCTGTCCACACGAATGAGGGGCAGACTCCAACCACATGTGTTTTGTTTACAGACGAGCAGAGGTCCGCGAGACCGGCTGAGTCAGCTGTGTTTACTTCCGCGTCGACCAGCGCTCGTGCCCGACAGAGCGTGACAGCTGATGAGGTGAGTGGAACTAGTCCGGACATGTCTATGTTGACCGGAGGTTGTTCCTTCCCCCACAGCGCTGTCTACAAGCACTGGCACCGTGGAGGACGTCACGTTTGGCGGCGGAGAAACGCCATGGAACTGACGCAACCTGGTGTTTTTACGCGCGAGTTTTCTCGCCGTCCTGAGACCAGGCGAGGGCGAGGAACTTCCGTCCCGTCTGGTCGATCAACTGGAGAGGTGCGTGGCGGTCGGATCTCACGAGTGACGAACAGGTCGGGACCGCCAGCGGGGCTGGAGAATGTACGGGACCGGGTGAGTGATGCGGTGCCGACGCGCGCGCGACCTAACTCACTTCAGCTCCGGGTTAATTCTCCAGCACATTCCTCCACATCGCGGGTTTTGTCAGCTCCGGTGACACTAAGAAGTGCTCAGGGAGTTGGGAAGACTTCCGGGGGGGAAGGGAACACGCACGACGCGCATCTGAGGTGTCTCACGCGCACTTGCGCGCTTCTCCCACAGAGCCGGTTTTTATGTATGAGAGTGGGGGTTCTAGTGAATCCAACTCGAGTACATGCTCTGTGGATTCAAGAGATAGAGACGCGGCTTGTGTGATGCCCTTTCGTCTCCCCTTGGGGGCGGGCCGGAGGACTACCCAAGGTTCGCCAGGGCTGCGGTTCTGACAGAACATTATTCGGCTTGGAGTCGCCTGGTTTTACTTCTAAGACCCACTTGGCTGGGGGGAGTAATCAGGCGGGGCTATGCGCTACAATTTGCCCGTCAACCCCGCGTTTTTCAGGGATTCTCTGGACGCGTATGGCGGAGCAGGAGAAATTATCCTGTTTGAGAAACGAGGTGTCTACTCTGCTGCAGAAGGAGGTCGTAGAACTGGTCCCTGCAGCCGAGATGATGACAGGGTTTTACTCCCGGTACTTCCTCGTGGCGAAGAAGACCGGGGGTTGGAGGCCCATTCTGGACCTCAGCTATTTGAACAAGTTCATAGCTACCCGCCCGTTTCGCATGTTGACGGTCAAGAAACTGCTTTCAGGTGTAAGTCCAGGAGATTGGATGACATCTATCGACCTGACCGACGCGTACTTTCACATACCGATAGTCAAGAGACATCGAAAGTACTTGCGTTTCGCCCTCGAGGGTCGGGTGTTTCAATACACTCGACTCCCGTTCGGCTACTCTCTGGCACCCAGGACCTTCACCAAGTGTGTGGAAGCGGCAGTGGAGCCATTGAGAGTGAGTGGGGTAAGGATCTTGACCTATCTGGACGACTGGTTGATCCTTGCCAGGTCAGAGGCAGAAAGTTACGCTCACACACAGAAGGTGTTGAGCCATATTGCCACCCTGGGGTTCACAGTGAACCTCAGCAAGAGCGCTCTGACTCCAGTTCAACAGTTAGTTTACCTGGGGGTACTGTTGAACTCGGAGGAAGGATACGCGCGCCTCCCGGACGTGCGTATCCAGCCCATTCTCCGACTGACAACACAGTTGCTGGAAGCTCGGTGTCACGTGACAACAGCAGGCACTGTTATGTCCCTCCTGGGGCTCATGGCGGCAGCCCACACGGTTGTTCGGCTGGGCTTGCTGCACATGAGGGAGCTTCAGAGATGGTTTGGTCGTCTCAAGCTAGACCTCAAGCGGGAAAGAGGTCGGAAAGTGCGCCTTCCCGCTCGGGTTTTGCAGGACATCCAGTTTTGGAACTCTCACGCCAACCTCAGGCGGAGAGTTCCATTGGGTTGCGTCCTTCGTTACACTCAAGTGTTTACAGACGCTTCTCTGACAGGTTGGGGAGGCACCTCGGGTCAGGCCTACGCCAGTGGGGTCTGGAGCAGTCCGGTGCTCAGACACATAAACTGGCTAGAGCTGAAGGCGATTCACAATGTCCTGCTTCACCTCTCTCCCCAACTGTCACGGTCCAACGTCCTAGTACTATCAGACAGCTCCACCGCCGTGGCGTACGTAAATCGCCAAGGTGGAGTCAGATCCCCAGCCCTTCTGAGTGTGGCAAAGAAGATTTGGCTGTGGGCGGACTGTCACCTGCTTTCGCTCAGAGCCCAGCACGTACCGGGCGAGCTGAATGCAGTAGCGGACAGACTGTCGAGGGGGGCCGTCCAGGACGAATGGGGTCTGTCCGAGGCAGTGGCAAGCGAGATCTGGTCTCGATTCGGTCACCCGGTTGCAGACCTCTTCGCCAGCAAGGAGAACTTCAAATGCCCTCTTTGGTTCTCCCTCAGGGCTTCGGATTGCCCCCCACTAGGCGTGGACGCTTTAGCCCATTCGAGGTGGCCGGTCGGTCTGCTGTTCGCCTTCCCTCCTCCGCGGCTCCTTCTCCCCTTGATTCGGAGGACGAGGCGGGGGGGGGCTGAGGTTAATTCTAGTAGCACCAGACTCCCGGGGGCGCTCTGGTTCCCAGAGCTGGTGCGCATGGCGGTCGGGGCCCCGTGGGCCATCCCTTGGGGCCCCGCTGCCCTGTGTCAGGCGGGGGGGACTCTGACAGCGCCCCCGGTGCTGGGCCGGCCTCTCAAGGTGTGGCTCCTGCACGGGACGAGCTGATCGGGACTTTGGACCCGGACGTTCTCCACACGCTGGAGAACGCCCGGGCCCCGTCAACACGCAGGCTTTATGCCTCAAAGTGGGGGATTTTCTCCCGCTGGTGTTCAGACAGGTCCTTGGACCCCAGCTCTTGTTTGGTCTCCGCTATCCTGTCTTTCCTGCAACATTTGCTGGATAACGGGCGGACTGTGGCGACACTGAGAGTGTTCGCATCAGCCATAGCGACGAGGCATGTCGGTTTTGAGGGTGCTTCGGTTCGCGCCCACCCCTTGGTGGCGCGTTTCCTGCGGGGTGCCTGCAGGCTTCGACCTCCTGCAAGGCCTTCCAGCCCTCAGTGGGATCTCCAGTTGGTACTGGACTCTCTCACAGGCCCGACCTTCGAGCCTCTTGACCAAGTCCCACTGGATATCTTGTCTTTCAAGGTATCGCTCCTTCTGGCACTAACAACCACGAAGAGAGCAAGTGAGCTTTGTGCCCTCTCCATTAGCCCTGAGTGTCTTTCCTTTGGCGTCGAGGAGTCTTCGGTGTCTTTGCGTCCCTAACCCAGCGTTCCGCCCGAAGATTCTGAGTTCCTTGTTCCGGGCGACGACCTTCACGCTGCGGGCCTTTCACCCGCCGCCCCACTCGGACCCGGGTCAGGAACGTCTCCACCTGTTGTGTCCAGTGAGGGCGTTGGCCTGTTACTTGCGGCGGGTGGCCGAGTTTAGGCGCTCTGATGCCCTCTTTGTCTGCCACGGTAGATGCCGGCGGGGAGAGGCGGTCTCCCCCAGAGGTTCTCTCATTGGGTGAGATCGGCCATTATCCGGGCCTACCGAGCAGCGGGTGGATCCGCTCCTAGCGGTCTGAGGGCACATTCCACCCGTGGCGTGGCAGCCTCAGTGGCTCTTTTGCGGGGTGTGGCAGCAGAGGATATCTGCTCAGCTGCCTCTTGGGCGTCCACGTCTACCTTCGCTAAGGCCTATCTCCTCGACGTAACGGCGGGATCAGTAGCTCATACTGTTTTGAGCGCTGCTGTGCCCCCCTCAGGGCCCACGGCTCAAGTGGGTTTGGACCCTGGGCCGGCGGGGCCCTAGCGATGCTGCTCCAGGAGCGGCGTCCAGCTGGGGGTACATTTATCCCGTCAGGCTTCGCCTTTTGGGTAAACCAATAGCGAAGCCGTTGGAGGGCGGAGCACCAATGACGTAGAACCCCTGAGTTATCTATCATAACCTCAGGTTCTACGAGTTGGTGCGAAGCCCTCCAACCTCGTCGCCCAGCGGCCGCCCTTCTCGCTGAGTTTTCAGTTGGAGAAAGTGCGGCGGGTGCTTCCCGCCTTTATAGGAAGTGGACTGCCCCCTGCTGGGTGGCGAGTTCATTAAGCTTTCTCAGAGACGAGGCGGTGCCTCGGGGTAAACCAATAGCGAAGCCGTTGGAGGGCTTCGCACCAACTCGTAGAACCTGAGGTTATGATAGATAACTCAGGGGTTTCTTTCTTATTTTAAAACACCTTCCACAAAACCGCGGCCTCGTCACATGCAGCGCGGGCCCCTCCCTTAAGTTCAAAACCCCCCCCCCCCCCCACCCCGGAAATTAAAAAAGCGAGGGATTGTGTTGGGGGAGAGTTTTTTCCCTCTTTCCAAATTTTTTTTTTTTTGTGGGGGAAAAAATCCCCTGGTCGCCGTTTTTTTTAAAATATTTTAAAGAGACGTTCGTGTGAGGTCATCACGTAGGAAGTGGGGGGGACCGAAATTGTACGTCCCCCTACAATTTCGGTCACCGGTTGTTCCAATTAATAAGCGACAAACTGGAGGAAGAATATATATATATATATATATATATATATATATATATATATATATATATAGTAGACACTGCATCGACTGTAGTCAGATGTGTATAAAGCGCCGCCATCTTGGTACAGTCTATTCAAAGGCAGCAGCCTATTAAGAGCTGCAGGGAAGAAGGCACTTCTCAATCAGAAAATACAATTATTCGCCAATTATTCTGGAGCAATTTTCAAACGATTTGGTCTGTTCAAATTGCCATGCATGTAGCTAAGATACAGGGTGCTTGGAAATTTTAAAATAAATGCTGGTTTTGCGACTAATTTTGTTAACAGAAACTAATCCTGCAGAATAGAATAGTCCAGCGTTTGGTCCTACAGTCTAGTTCTGTGCAGCAGACGCAGATGCAGCTGTGCATGATTTAGGTGTTGATCTGGAAGCAAGAATATAAATATCATGTGTCATCACATTTTAGAGCCAACCTTATGAACATATAGACACACTATCCAATAATATGTTAAAGCATTTGTTCATAGAAAATAAATAAAATAAAATAAAAAGATTGTTACAACTTGGGAGTTGAGTTGCACTTCATTTTGTATTAGTCAAACAAACAAAAGTGTAAAAGACGGTTGTGAGAAAAAAATTAAATTATGAAATAAAACTTGCTTTAATTGATTAATCATTTCAGTATAATTAATATTAATTATAAACCTCAAACTCCTGTGACTTTTCTGGTTTGCGTTAGATGTTTACCTGCTTAAAGTCACATTCATCGTGGTTTAAACCAGCATCACATCTTCAGTTCCAACTGTCACCACGGAGAAGTGCAGAGATCATTATTGGAGGACAAGACTATGGTGTTGACATCATACATAGCTTGATTCACGCTATACAAACCATTGCTCTTGATCTCTGTATGACTGTTTCAAGGCATTGGTGACGATGTATTCACCAAAAAAACACTTCTGGGTTAAACTTGTAGTCCCTTTGATCGTGTGTTTTGTTATGTGAATTTGTTAAATTGTTACAGCAATTTTGTGTTTTGTTTTGTGAATTTATTTTATTGTTTCATTGATTTTGTGTTTTGTTTTGTGAATTTGTACTTTGTTATCAGGGATTGTGTGTTTTATTTCAAAATTTGTTTATTATGTTTTGCACCTCTCAGCCACTGTTCAAAACACATTTTAATCAAACATTTTTATTAATGTTAGAAGATTCTGTGAGATTCTGTTAACAAATGTTTAGTTTATTTAGGTTGAAGTACATTTAGTTCTTAATCGTGTACATAAGATAACCCCCACTACAAATATAATCCAATGTTGTAGTGAATCAAATTTGGGAGCATTACCAATATGAATTTTAGATTAAATAGAAAATCCATGATTATGATCGGCTAATCCACAATGCAACATATTTTGCTTTATAGTTTTATTTGACCATTTATTCTATTATCAAGGCAGGGTTATTAAGTTGTGTCTAAGTAAACAAATGTCTGTAATATGTTATTAAGATATGTCGAAGTAAGAAAATGTATGTTATCTACATTGTATATATATATTATATATATTTATATGGTATTGGATTTATCTTAAAATGGATTGTTTTCAGTCTTGAATGTAAATCTGATTTACTGTTACTAAAAGCAAAATAAATGGTGCCTTGGATGTATGTACATACCTTTAGTGAAGGATAATTCTGTGTTCATTATCAATATTATTGTTATTATAACAAGCTTCCAAATTAAATTCTGTTTCTGTAACTAGGGTGATCAACATTTTATTTTTGGTTGAACAGATAAAACAAATGATCATGTTTAGTTAACTAGGTAGTACTGTGAAGTAAATATTTCCAAGAAGGTCGTTTATAAAAATGAAAGGTTAAATACCTTCTCCAAAGATTTAGTCTAGAGTTAAAGACTTCCCCCACCTGTTAAATAAACAACCGTCATAGGGTGGGTGCATTTTGTCATTACCTGTACAATTTATCATTATATTCCGTCATGGTACTACAGCTTCATGCACTTTTTTTCATTCTGGAGGCATATATGTACATGCCAGTTAAGATTACGGTTAAATTATTTATAAGTTTCTCCCTCATACTAGTAATCAAAGTTAAGAAACGTTACATTAGTGGTTTCCTGTTCCATACTGTTTTCTTAGGGGTGATCGCGTTGCATTGTGGGGGACACCAATCGAGCGCTCACTGGACCTCAGCTAACACAAAGGAAAAAGGGGTTTTGTGGAAAATGGTATGATGTTTTTTCTAGAATGTGATCAGAGGTGGCTGACAAGGTGGCTGCAGCCCGACAACCGCGAGGAATGTGAGTGGTGAACAGGGTGAAGCTCTGTCGCTTCACCCCTCCGTATCCCAAAGAGCTAAGCATCCAGGGGGCCGGATACTCTCACGGGCGTCGTACTAAAAAAGGTAAACTTATTGAACTGCTATAATAATGAAAGCAGATCCTCGCTAAGTAACCCCGAGAATAGCAGCTGCATGACTGCTTTGTTCGGCGAATATACGGAATATGGTGTGACGCTGTGGTAGCCTAGCGGCTAGCAAGTTAGCTTTTGTGTTTATGCATTGCTGACAGAGTTAGCTACGCTGATACCGGAAGTCTAAGACAATAAAACAGAAACATTGTTAACACCAATTACTAATACGATACAACTAAGTGGTGAATGTTTGCCAAAATGATTGTCCAAAAATATTTTTGTATTAGAAACACTATTCATAAATAACTGCTTTTGTTCAATGTTGTGACAGAAATACCGAATTAAATAATCCTATTTCGGTCACCTTTTTTATCCAGATGTTTGGAAAACTGCGTCTATTGCTTTTCCATCATTCTCGTTATATTATCTGGCTCAAATGATAAAGTGGACACAAAATAAGAAGTTATCTATAAATGTACATTATTTGGATGTGTGTCCTATTGAAACCGAACGTCTGTTTCGCTCACTCAGTTGATGAGTCAACACGTGTCACAGGTTCGAAACCTGCTCTTGACATTTTTTCAAGTGATGTCACGTTTTCGGATTGGCTCTAAATAGTATTAACAGTTGATACTCTTTTATTTCAAAAATGTCTGACATAGATTAGACACTGATTTACATGAGCTCTGGTGTAAATGTTTATTTTTTTACATATGGGTATTCACACAAATATTTGTTCGAAACATGGAAGGAAGTTCAACGAGTAGTGATGATGATGATGAAGATTGTCTTATCATTCTGAGCTTCAATAGAATTTGTGGCTCACCTGCACAAAATGCAAACAAATGCTTGTTATATTTATAGACTAAAAGTGTTTTGTTTACAAAATTCAAACTGAATATCTTTATAACGACAACATGATCAATTTTTACAGAATGTTTTTAGCAGCTATTTCATTGTATGTTTCATGGCTTGTTTTTATAATATATCAAACAAAGTTGACAAATTTCTGATCACTTCACATCTTCTCTATTAGTGTCACAGCCATTCTTCTGGAAAAAACATGTCAGTTATATCAGAGACGAGCCCCATGTTTTTAAGTGTGTTATTGGCTACTTTAAAATGGACTTGCATTTTTGCATTAAACTCTTAAAAGGAAACAATTAAACAGGAAACAATTCCAACCCTTAGTTGACATGAAGAAGTATAAATGAGTGGAATTACAATCTTTGGTGAACTATCACTTTTAGCTACTATTATTATTTTAGAATATATTACAAAAAAATAGGAATCATTCAGTTGAGCACCTTAAGAAGTAACCACAGACTCGTATTTTTATTGTCTACAAGTGTACTCCCCCAGCAAGTGCCCCTTCACTCGTGCTTTTGTCTGATGGAAAATCTCATGCCTCAGAGAATTCACGTCTCTCAGACAGCTGCTGCGCATCCTGCATTTTGCTGACCATGGGCTAGAATTGCTTCGTTGCACACCTGCTCTTATTCTAGTTACATAACTTGGTTCGCTGTCCTCAATACTCATTTGTTGTTTTTTACCCCGTCTCTTCTGCTAAAACAGAACCTGAATGCTGCTCTGTGTATTAAAACTATGACAATATAACAAATTTTAGAAAACTTAGCAGTTGTGTAACAATAATTGATGTATGCTGTGTCTGTATGTTCCCACTAAAGAATCGAGTTAATCCAAATAATTAAATATTGTGATACCATATATGGGTTATTGTCATATAACACTTAGTTAGGATATTTCACCAAAAACTCAAATTTCACTTATTTTCTACTTGCCCTCATCTCGACTTGGCGTTATTTACTTAGTATTATGAGGAACATCAATCCAAGAATTCTTCAGCTCTAAAGGACTCTTTGAACAAAGCAGGACGCGATAACAGCCAGCTAGAGCAGTACAGGCCATTATTGCGTCATAGCGGGACCTGCTTTCGTAACCTTACATTTGCCGATTTTTAAGATGGGGAAGTTTATAAAGGGAAGTTGGGTTTTAAGATTGCTTGCCCTTTAAACATGAGTAATACATGTAAAGTTACTTTCATGGAATGTCATGCTATATAATTTAATACATTTCTCTCATACAATTGCAATAACAATTTTGTTTTTTAACACATTGATAGGAAAAATAGGTGTCACCTCATTGACACATTTGAATTTGGTAAATAAAATAAAATGAATTCTTAATGTCATTGTATAATTGTGCAGTTAGAACTGCATAAAAGTAAAGTGTTCCCTGTCCTCATTGCATTGTGGTTTCCCTTCAAAAATCACGATATTATGCAAATTACCCCAAGGACTAAAAATAATTTGTGTTTAGGAGGTATTGGAAATTGGTTCAATTTGTGAGACAAGACTATCCTAGATAGGTAGGTTTTATTTTCACAGGCAAATCCCTGTTCTTTATCAGGGGTTTTCAACCTTTTTGAGCCAAGGTACACTTCACAAAGCACACCACCACCCAAAATGTTAAAAAAAATGTATATATACTATGTAGTCCAGGGGTGCCACACTTTTTCTGCTCTCATCAAAACTGTATTAACAGTTTATATTTGTTAATTTTAAACATTACTGACTGATGTTGACACTTGTAAAGGAGTTCTGAAGAGCTCCAGTGTAGATGTTTATATTTTACATACAGGTTTATATTACAAGTACTTTATTAACGGTGTAATTAGTGGCCTGTTTGAAACTTGAAATGAAGGTTAACAATAATAAAACTGTAAATCAGTAACCGTACTGATGATGATAGTCTCTGAGCTTCATTAGAATTTGTGGCTCTCCTGAACAATACACGTGTGCATTTTAATCACATTTATATATTATATTATATATTATATTATAAGTGTTTTTACAAATATTCATCATGTGGTTGTGCATTTATATACCTCTGATCACACGAGGGAATCCGGCTTTTGTTGTGCTTTCATTTTGACCTGCAGCTTCAGTTTAATAAAGCTGACATGTTTCACAAGAACATTTATGACTCTCGTAGAGGACTTAAAGCGATCAGACTCGAATCATTTTGTTCCTTATACTATAAAAAAAAAATCAGTTTCGTAAAAGAGAAGCATATTTATAATTTAGCGAATAATTGAACTTGTGTAACTACAAACGTGTGGGTGTGCAAATAAACCAATTGGTGCAATAACCATTTGATTGACATGCAGAGCAGCCAATCTGAGCTCTGTTATTTGCAGCTAACTAATGTTTGTACAGTAATTGGGTTAAATCTGATTTTTTTTTTTTATAAATTATAGGTATTCAAGACACATTTTGTTTTTTGTTACATATTGTAAAACGTCCTGCCCTGGATTGAAGGGTTCACAAGCGGCTATTCTACGGGAGACTGATGAGTGTCTACTGCTTATTTATCAACCTTCTACATGTGTAAATTGAGGTTTCTCAGCTCCTGCATAACTTGTTGGCATGAAAGTTGTTCTACAGCAGTGAAGAAGACTCTACATATGGTGGTGAATGGTTCACAGCAAGTTATCAGTATGCACCCTCATCCACCATAATGGACATCTTGGGCTTCAGATTCAAAGGGAGAGCTGAAATGAGCAATAATGAAAGATTCAACCCACCCACCCACTTGTGCTCTTCACCCTCTTTCTCCTAGGAAGAAGCTGCAGGGTAGTCATAGTAGGATTACAAGACAAAAAAATTGTGTCTTTTATATAGCTGTCAGACTATAAACAGTGGTCCTTTTTCGTATTCACATTTTTTTTTAAATCTCTTATAATGCCTGGGCCACAGTCATGCCTTTTGCTCCATCCATGGAATGACAATACAAATCCTTGAATCCTTGTAACATTTTATTTATTCAGAAAAAAGGTTTGTAGGCATACATTTCTTTCTTGGTTTATATCCCTAGTGTGGTTTCATTTATTGTCCAATCAATTGTTGTAGCTAATAAACATTTTTCTATTAAATAATAATATAATAAACCAAATCTGTCAACAGACTGTCCTGCATGTTTTTGTCATTTACATGTGTTGCCTTTTTTTTTTTTTTTTGTAGGGCAATCCTCCCGTTACTCCTTCGAAAGTGGATTCCAACATGGGGGTCAAAACATTCACCCACAGTTCACCCTCCCACAGCCAGGAGATGCTCGAGAAGCTCAACGTCCTTCGAAATGAGGGCCATTTATGTGATGTCACCATCCGGGTCCAGGACAAACTCTTTTTAGCTCACAAAGTGGTCCTTGCCTGCTGCAGCGAATTCTTTCGTTCCAAACTTCTAAGCCGGCATGAGGATGAGGACAAGTTTGTATTGGATCTTCATCATGTGACAGTCAGTGGCTTTGCTCCACTCTTAGAATATGCCTACACGTCTACACTGTCTATCAGCACAGAGAACATTATTGATGTACTGGCAGCTGCAAGCTACATGCAGATGTTCACTGTGGCGAGTACATGTTCAGAGTTCATGAAGTCCAGTATTTTATGGAGCCCAGGAAACAATGGAAGTAACATTGCAGAGAATGTCCATGATGCTGCCCCAGAAAGTGTGTCGTCGAACTGTGCCCTGATGCCTCTTGATGGCAGTGTGTCTCCTGTATCATCTGACTGTAGTCTAATGGAAAGGAATGTTCCTATTTGCCGTGAATCACGCAGGAAAAGAAAAAACTTTGCAACAATGGCTTCTCCAGAGAGTCCACTCAAAAGTACAAATCAAATAGTCACTATCTCCCCCCAGATTACAAATCCTTCACCTTCATTCTCTGACAGCACTGCTCCACCTGTTGAATCGTCCTTGGCATTTCCATGGACCTTTCCTTTTGGCATTGACAGAAGATTTCACTCTGACAAATCAAAGCATCCGGAAAGCCCTCGCTGCTTGGAACAAGGTACTACCGGTACTGCTAAAGCTGTAGTCAGCCGTCGACTTAGTGACTTTTTGACATGTGAAAGCACTAAAGGAGGATCACCACCTGTGCCTGCAGAAGAGGTGGATGTGAGAGTTAAAGTTGAGCGCCTTAGTGATGAAGAGGTCCAGGAGGCGTCCTCACAGCTTGCCTCACAAAGCTCATTGAGTGACCAACAAACGGTGCCAGGAAGTGACCAAGTCCAAGAGGACCTTCTAATCAGTCCACAGTCATCCTCGATTGGTGAGTTATATTTATGAACCTTATGTATTAGAGTTTATGTTTGGCTTGGTTGGTAATGTATATTTTGCTATATTGAAAAATAAAATTATACTTCCAGTATACTACAAAGGTTTATGTTAAATATGTTTTCCTTTTCACTGTATGTTGCTAAACTTATTAACTTATGGTATTTTATCTTTTATCAAGCTGTGTCATTTGGAAGGATGTGATACTGGCCGGTGTAGGTACAATTTCGGTCCCCCCTACAATTTTGGTCCCTCCACTTCCTACATGATGATGTCACACACTGCATATGCGAACGTCTCTTTAAAATATTACTGAGGTTTTTATGATTACAAACTACAGACGGGTAGAATGAGTTATAGAAAGGGGAATATTCTAATATTTTTGTTGTTTTGGGCACTTCCGTTGGTCACACGTATCGTCAGACCAGGAAATTAAAGAATGGAAAGTGATTAAGTTGATGAAGATCGTCTTTTTGACAATATATATGTTTTATGTGTGGTAAAAAGTATCATGTAAACGTTCTGTTGACATTTTTTTAGCCCATTAAAAATATTTAAAGAGACGTTCGCATATGCAGTATGTGAAGTCATCACATAGGAAGTGGGGGGACCAAAATTGTAGGGGGGCGAAATTGTAACTGCACCGGACCACAGTGCACAAGTCCTATGTTGTCTATAGTGGTTCAAGGGGCTGCTCAGGGAGTTGTTATGTTGCTCAGACACAAAAAAAGGTTTCATTGTATGCATGTCATTTATATTAGTTCATTGTATACAAAAACTCAATCTATCTGTTTTAGCCCGGCTAATTTGTCAAATTTCAGAACCCATTTAACCCATTTTCGACTGAGAAAAATCTGTAAACTTAGGAAAATTTGGTCACAGCATGATCTGGAGCTTGTAATCCATGTGTTTGTGTCTTCTCGTCTGGACTATTGCACCAGTTTGTTTTCATGTCTTAACAAGATGGAGCCTTCTCCCCTGCAGTTGATAGAGAACTCTGCAGTGAGAATTCTGACCCGCTCTAGTAGAAGAACTCGTATTTCTCCGATCCTTAAATCTCTTCACTGGCTGACAGTTTCTTTCAGGATCAACTTTAAAATTATGGTTCTCACTTTCAGAGCTATTCATGGTCAGGCTCCTCCTTACGTTACTGATCTGATCCAGCCTTACATCCCAGCTCTTAGGTCTGTAGATCAGAATCTGCTGATGGTTCCTCGCACACGGTTCACGACCAGAGGAGAGAAATCTGTCAAGGCTGTTGCTCCCAAGCTTTGGAACAATCTTACTCTCTCTCTCTGCACTTGATAAAGTCTACTGACTCCTTCAAGAAAAATCTCAAGACTTTTTTTTATCCATGCAGGCTTTTACTTGATTTTCTGAGACTTCTATGTTGTTCTCGGTGTTATCTTGAACTTTTAAGTATTTATTTTATTGGGTATTTTTTTGATTGTTTAAGCGCTTTGTGACCCTGGTCTGGAAAAAGCGCTCTACAAATATAAATTACTTACTTAAATGACTTACATTGTGGCACATTACCCAGTTATTTTGTCATTTTAACAGTGAAACTATGTGTCAGTTTTCATTGTCATATCAGAATCAGAAAACATTTATTGCAAATATGGTAAAAACACTTTTTTCGATGTTATGTAATGGTGTCAATGCTGGACAAAACGGAATGACTTGAATAAAAATAAATAAAATGAGATCAATAAAATAAATGAATTATACATTTAAGTGGGCATAAACAATTAAATAACTGAAGTGTTCATGAAAACCAATTCGAACCCTTAAGGAATGGGGTTTACTTTGGGTATTTTTGCTTTCTATCATATCCAAAGTAGCGGTTGCAGCTTTGCGGTCTTGACATGCAGATCTTTTTTTTTTTTACTTTGATGTGCAAAGTGTGCATTAAAATGTAAAATGTTTACATCCTTGTTAACCTTTTGATTAAACTGGTTTAAATTATTATTGAATGAATCCTTGTTACCTTTGTCGAGTCTTTTCGGTATTTTTCTATACTTGCTATACAAATGTCTGCAATTATATTTGAACCTCTTTTTTTAGGGTCAATGGATGAGGGAGTGTCTGATGGCCTACCATCAATGCAGACCACTTCCAACACTGGAGGGCACACGGAAGATGATGAAAGGTATCAAAAAATGTTGTTTCTAGCAAATATTTTGTAAATGTTTGTAATAAATGATTATTTGTTTTTTCATTTGCCTTTCTCCTCTCCTTTAGTTGAGTTATTATTTTAAATGAATCAATTTTCTGTCATTGGTCTTTCAGGCTGGAAGGTATTCAATATCCATACCACCTCTATATAAGCCCTTCAGGCCGCCCGACCACCAACGGCCCAGACAGGCCTTTTCAGTGTCCAACCTGTGGAGTCAGATTCACACGTATTCAAAATCTGAAGCAGCATATGCTTATACACTCCGGTAATTATAACAAGGAATATTATTTAGGTTGTTGGTAACTTACTGAATGACTACAATGTCCTCTCTGTGTGCAGGCATTAAGCCTTTCCAGTGTGACCGCTGTGGGAAAAAAGTTCACACGGGCCTACTCCCTTAAGATGCATCGTCTGAAGCACGAAGGTAAACGTTGTTTCCGGTGCCAGATTTGTAGTGCTACATTCACTTCCTTCGGCGAATATAAGCATCACATGAGGGTGTCCCGACACATTATCCGCAAGCCACGGATTTACGAGTGCAAAACGTGCGGCGCCATGTTCACCAACTCTGGCAATTTAATTGTACACCTGAGGAGTCTGAACCATGAGGCATCCGAACTAGCAAACTACTTCCAGAGCAGGTGAGGAGTCTGGGGGTATGACCCTCTATCATTTTCTCAGAGCACACCTGGCTCAGAATTGAATCCTTTAATTTTTCCATTTAGAATATGAATACTAGAATATGTGTCGAGTTGTATTTCTAAATGTTAGTGATGTTTTTTTTTTTACTATGACATCTAAGAATAAATTATAGTCCAACAGGAATTTTCACAGAAAGCAACACTCTACACTGTACTTTTCACTTCAAAAATGAAAAATTTTGGTCACAGGCAAATATAGTAGATGCAGAAAAGGTATACATCAGTATTTGTTTTTTTGTGCAAAACTCTCTCTCATTTTGAAATATTTGGTTATGGGTAAACGTTATTCTACGTTAGAAAGTGTGCATAAGCCACTACAGAAAGTGCTTCGTTTTTCTGGAGATTAAATCTGGTCTACCAGAGCCACTCTGCTGTGATTGGTCAAGCATTGAGGTTTGTCACCGCACACGATAAGTCCCTGAAGTCATCACCTCCGAGGGCCTCACTGTATAGACCAAAGTGTGGTGTGATTACAGCTGGCTGGAGCAACAGTTGAGCACATCATTGCTTCATAATGGGCTCATGTTGCCTATCGCTCGAGATTTCCGACAGGGAGAACTTTATAAAGTAATCACTTCAAAACAGAGCAATGTCGTGATAATGGATTTACTACATCTTGTAGAAGGAGAATGCATCATTTGAAACATTAGTTTGCTTTTACTGCCACAAGTTAATGGGTTTTTTGTTACATTGTTAGCTGTTAAAAATAATAATAATAATAACAATAGAATAATGTTTCTTCTACCTGTTCAATTTCTAATAGCAATTTGGAAACCGAAGGAATTTAGAAGTTAATACTGTACCTCAATTGGCACATAGGCTGAAAGTATATGATGATATTGTGATGAGAAATAAATGTATTAGTTTATGAAAAATGTAATATCCACTCATAACTGTAAAAGTGTTTGTTTGTGTTAGTTGTTGATAATTATTGTATCTCTGATGGGTATTTGTCAATATCACAATTGAGTGCCGACCTGGATCTGAGCCGCAAATATCTATCACACCTTCAAACATGTTGGGAAGACTGCATGCTCATAATTTTGAATACATTTGAACACACACAGTACATAAGGCTCCAGTCTTATTACGTAGATCAATATTTCACACCTCAAAAATAAATCTAGTTTTTACTGCTGTTTCCACCAGCAGCAAAACACTTGGTGTCTCTGACTCAGAATGATCAAATATTATAGGTATTAAGATTAATCAGCAGTTCTCTCAAAAATCCCTATAATTGTCTGTGTGTTTATATTTCCTAGACCTTTCCTCTTAATCACCTTTCCAGACATCAAGCTCTGAGCAATTTGAGTACATTATATTTTAGTTCCATTCCATAGTTAATGGTGACTCATTTTAATTTCTCAAGTGCGCTTGCACAAGTACGACATTTTGGTAACGCTTTAGAATAACTATCTATCTATGTCTTACAATTACTTATTAAATGTATGTTTATAACTATACTTTTTAAATTAGTAATAGATCATGAACCAGCCATTAGTAAATGTAAAGTAATTTGAAGTCGCAACTATTCCTCATTTACTAACTGTTGGTAAATGAAGAATAGTTGCTATTTCATATTTACATCCTAATAGCATATATAAGCTATTAATTAATACTTGAATAATATATTAAGTCAACCTTTACAGATGAGTTGTTAAAGGCTTAGTTCAGCATCATGTTGACTAAGGGTTATTTTCATGGTTATCCGTTCTTTTTTAGAGTTGTATGCAATTATATATGTCCATTTTAATGTAGACTGGAGCTCAGCTACATCTTTCTCCAAAATGACGCACTTAAAAACATCCATATATCTCCATGGCGCTCCTCTGTAATGTCCATCTTCTATTGGAGCAAGCACATGAGGAATTGTTACCAAAAAAATTGAAACAAGACTATATTTTTTTTTTTTTTTTTTTTTAAGTGGACGCTGGTTGGACAGCTTTACCTTCTTTCGAAAATGACGCACTTAAAAAATCCATGTATCTCTATGGTGATCGTCTGTAATGTCCACCTGGTATTAAAGCCTCGACAAGAGGAATTGTTCCTAAACAAAATGAACAAGTCTATATTTTAAGCTTGTTTTTATCAGACATTGCTGGGCTAGCAGCCTAAATCTTGGGCATGTGCATGTCAAGCAGGTCCTTGGAGACTGACAACTTCCGCTACAAACAAACTTTAAATATACAGACCTATTAAAGTTTTTTTATTCGGAAACGATTAATGTCGAGTCTTCATTACAAAAAAGAGAAGTTACAGACAACTCCACAGAGGTATTTCGATGTTTTTGAGTCATTTTAGGACAAAGATGAAGACGAAGGCCATTGACCTCCAGTCCCTGCATTAAAATAGACTTTTTTACCTATAACTCTAAAAGGAACGGTTTACTGTGAAAATAATCCCAACTCTCAATAAACAATTTCCCGAAGGAGACCTCCTGAGGGATCAATAAAGTTTTACCTTAACCTTAACCTTAATATAAGGGCTACAAGAATTTTGGAAGGATCTCATTAATAGTTAATCATCTCCCAATACTGTACATGTGGAACTTTGCAGAACGACAAATGGGTGGAAGAAGTTTAAGGTACAGATATTTAATGTGATATTTAAAAAATGAAAATGTTTTACCTGAACCTTGTTCCACATTTCTCATTGGTTCTCTTGTCTACTAAATTTAAATTGTGCAAGGTCGCTCTATAAGGTGTGCTGTTGTTTTAAAAGGCAATCAGATGTTTAGAGACAAAAGCCCCTGCCCAAGTTACGCTTTATTGACTGATCCGGAGTTCACTGGAAGTAGTGAATGTAGTTGTTAGTGTTACTAGCAAACTATAAGGGGTATGAAAATATTAACGGGGAAATTATAGTCTGTTATTCTTGACTGTTTCATTAATCAAAGATTAATATATATGTTTATATTTTCTTTTCTTTTCTTCATGTTTCCTCTGCCAGATAAAAGGAGTATCCGCGCCAGCTAAGCAACGCACTCTACACAAACACAAATTATAACAGTGATTCACAACAGCCACACTTCTCTGCATCAGTGACCCTTGCCCCACACAGTGAGCAACGTGAGAGAGGCAAAGTGCTAAAGATTCCTCTGCACTCAGCACTGCGAGACATGGACTTGTAGTCGCATCTAGAAGATCGAGAGTCTGTTAGGGTGGACAACCAGAAGATGGCAGAATAACGCAGATCTCCTCCAACATGTCACTTCAACAAACCACAGAAGCTAGTAGCAAGACCTTGTAAATCAAGGCACCAACGCTGTCATGAGCCGCCATAAGAGTCATTGCAAAGGCAAGTGAGTGGATGCCTAACTGCGGTCTGTGAAGGTTCTCATCTAGGTCATAGTTATCCAAGTGGTTCAAAGGCGAGTCAACTGGACTGCGTAGAGTTCTAGGAAATCGTTTCACGTCTCATCCTAGTGGCTTTTTCGCTTCCAACTGAGCTGGAGTTTAGGAACCAGTATATATATTCCTACGCGTAGGAACAAATAACAATAAAGAGGGGTGTGGAAACACTTAACCCATCTGGGTGATTGGCCTGGTTAAGGCCTTGACACACGATTATCGGGCCTCTGCGTGGGTGCACACGTTTTTTTTCTGCGACGTCTTTCTTCCACACCAAGGGCTGACCATGCCATTCGCTTCATTTTCGTGGGGTTATCTATCGTATTTTTATTTAATCTTTCGCTCAACGGGTAAAAACACCGACTGTTCTTGACTAGTCTCATAGCATTTCCGGTTTTCACTCCTCTGATGTCAACACGCTGCAGCTTCACCCGCTGCCACACATGCGCAGAACGTGCACTTTTGCCGACGGTCTCTTTTCTGTGTATGAGTCATTTTTTCGAGAGACTAGGGCCAAACTGCGTCAGACCACACAGGACTGGTCGACAGCGCCAGACACCCGATAATCAGCACAGTGTGTTAAGGCCTTTAGGTTTGTAGAAACCCATTACAGTAGTGTCCTGCCCTAGGTGGACTTAGAAGAAACTATGGTTTTGTATTTTGTCTATTAACTTTTCACGAGCATTCCCACGGTAGAGGCCATCCAAGCAGTAAGGAAACAGTTACTAAAAGATGGGCAAACTGATTCATCCAGGTGTCTTATTGCAGCAGTCACAACAGCACACCTTAATAAAGTGATAGTTCACCTAAAATTCAAACTTCAATCAATTTCTACTCACCCTCATGTTGTTTAAGGGTTGGGATTATTTTAGTCTCTTCCTTTTTAGAGTTACAGGCAAAAATGTTCAACCATTTTGATGTAGGACTGAAGCAAGTGAAGTTTGAATTTTTGGTGAACTAACCCATTTTTTGTGAAAAATGTTTTATTTTAATATCATCTTACACTAGGGCCTACTATGTTGTCATTTGTTGACCCTTGTTACAACAAAATATTTTTTTATGTATTTTTTTAATTCAAGGGAGTTTAACAGATCGTGAGCATCTCATTTGTAATCATACTAGTCTCACAAAATCAGTCCTGTTAACTTGGAACTATGGAAATTATTTTATAATATTTTAATTAAAGATTAATAAAAAACGTAAAAACAATATTTGCATATCTGAAAAGGTTCATGCATCACTCATAACATACGGCCATCTTAATTTAGACTTTTCTATATTTTTCAATCACATACAACATTTTTATTGTTGGTTCTGCTCATGGACTTAGATTTAAGAGCCCCAGCCACGGTCCTCGTCGCTCTGCAGAAGTCTTTGCAGACCCTTCATGACTCTTCTGTGGAAACAGACATCCAGCCTCTATATTGAACAACACTTTGAACATTGAAACATCCTGGTTTAAGTTGAAGTCAGTGGATGGATGATCAATTTGGAAAGAAATCATGAAAAATTGTACTAGTGATAATTGAAAGTATAAGAAAAACAAAAACTACAACTGTAACGCCTTTGCATCACAGACCAAACTATGGTGATAAATGGGCCAAACTGTCCAAGAATGACCACCTGGGGGCTTATGAAGTGAGACAGGGAGTGCTTCCTCACAAGTACCACAAAACGGCCTCTATTTACCTCTTAATGGCCTGTTGAGGATGTGGTAGCCAAACAACCAGGCCTCCAACCACCCTTTAGCAGCAAAGAACACTATAGGAGCTGTGACACACGCTGAAGAAATGCTGTTATTCTCAGGTGGGCTATTAAAAATCAAGCTCCACTCCGATCCGTTTCACGTTTTAAGGCCCTAGCTTCATTCCAGAGACCAAGCTCTCTACCCGAGGCAGACGAGCTTCAGAACTCCAGAATTTTTTGGTCGTTGATCTAACCTTCTGAAGGATGAAATGCAATTTAAAATCTAATCGATGTTGATTATAATGGCAGCTTACTCTTTAGACATGTGTATTGGTGTCTCAAGTGTGTCAATAACGCCCAAATAGACGACCATGAGTGAAAGATACTGCCATAGACATGCCCTTGTTCTTTCTTTGTTTATCTGTTGTATTTTAAACATATCTTCATCCATAAGTCAGTAACACTTTCATGTTTTTTTTCTATACTGATGTTTTTTTTAAAATTCTGATTGAAACAATGAACGTGTTTGAATTGAATACTATAATGTTTTATTATTTGTTTATTATTTACAAGTAGACCATACCAGGCATTGGTTTTAGAGCATTTGAGAATTATTTATTTTAACCTACTATACACATGTACACATAGTAGTTGGGAAATACAGCATGACATTTAAAATGACACTATATATATATATATATATATATATATATATAACCAATCATAAAAACAAAGTTGATATTTATTAAAATAAAATGTTTAATGTTTACCGGTATTTTGTGAACAAAATGTAAATAAGAAAAAGAAAGTTGAATTGCAATTTATTAATTTTTTCTGAGAAGAGCCTTGAAAAACCCATATTACTGTTTTGTGCGTGCGAGTGTGTCTGTGTGCACGTTTGTTTGGAGCATTTTCTGAGTAATCTGTTCCCTTTTTAGAGTTGTAGTCAAAAATGGATATCCATTTGGGCTTCATCTTGGAGGAAGATGAAGACCACTTGGCTGACGCTGATAAAGATCAGTTTACCTCTGTGGTGCTCGTCTGAAATGTCCATCTTTTATTGAAGCCACAACGAGAAAAATTGTTCAGGGAAAAAAAGAAATATGTCTATATTTTAAGATTGTTTTTGGCAGACGTTTAAAGAATAACAAGCAATATTAACCAGTACTCTGGACTAAGTCTTTTTGTCGAGGCTTCAGTAAGGATGGACATTATAGTTATTATAGTACACCAGGGAAGTATATGGATGTGTTTAAGCATCCTTTGGAGGAAGATAAAGACGAAGACCACTTGGCTTCAGTCGCTACATTAAAATGGATATAGATTTTGCCTATAACTTTAAAAAGGAACGGAGTACTCTGAAAATAATCATATCCCCTGGTTGACCTGAGTGTGAGTAGAAAATTTGTGAAGTTACATTTTTTTTGTGAAATTTAATGTATACCTTGCCAGATATTGTCTTAAGATATCATATAATACAATAGTTTAACAATATATTTCATTACAAACACATTATGATTAAAATTATTTGGGCCTGAATGGGATTCATTAGTAAACATACTAAACTAATGTACATTTTTCTCAGAGATCATCTGGGAGCCTAACTGGCATTTGGTCTTTTTTTTCAGTGATTTCCTCATGCCCGACTACCTGAGTCAAGTGCAGAAGGAAGAAGAGGCCTTGGGAGTGCAGTATGAGCTAGAAGAGTCACAACCCCATTCCCTGTACCCAGGCGGCTCCTCTACTGTCGATGCCTCATCCTCCTCCCCGGGGCAAACGCCTGTCATTTCTCAAGTCTCTTCATCAACTCAAAATTGTGGAAACCTCCCAAGAGTCATTACATCTGAACCTCTCGAACCACTGGAATTCCATGCCTCCCCAGAGACGGATGCTTCTGGTACAGAAGCCATTGGAGAGAAAGCAGATTTGAATGTCAGAGGAAATTCCCCAGTGGTTTTAGAACTAGAGTAGGAACAGACTCCCAAGTCCAAGGAACTGGCTATCTCTTTGATAGAGTGATTTATGTCGTATTCGCATCAGTCATGCTTTGTTTTGAGTTTGTTTTGTCTTTTGCTATTTTAAAATTGTAGCCTTATCATTGTTGCTAATAGTTTTACTATGGAATATGGTATCACACTCACTTCTAATGCCTGCTGATGATCTTTTCCACACCCTAAACTAAGACAGGATGACGCTCGTCTCAGAGTGACTGATTTTCTTAGATCTGTGACAATGAAATGTTAAAATAATATTCTGATACGTTTTCAGGCGAAATTGCATATTCTTCCAAACCCTCATAGTAGTGCACCCAGAAGAATATGTCAAACATGGTGTACATTCTTAATTTTCCATAATTACTGTCATTTCCGGTCTATTAAATGCACCTGACTATAAGCCATGCTAAATAAAAGTAAATTAAAAACTTTTGTACGTATAAAGGTCACACTTGAATATAAGACGCATGTTTTCATGGTTACAAATTATTAGTATTATCGCCAGGATTCAATCTTTTATCAAAGGACTTAATGAATGCATTAACTTGCGTGACTAGGGCACGTTACTGCTGTGCACCCGCTTAGTGCGGCCCATGGTTATAGGATTTCTCTAGCTCAAGAATGTGCCTATTTCTGGATTATATCATACAAACAAGCCTGTAAGGATTTTGAAAGAAAAGGACGTTGCAGCAGTGCACATTTACGGTCATAAAGACATCTCACAACAGACAGACCCCTTTTTGACACACTGTGCATCACTGTAGTAGCCCACTTTGGACCCTATATCAGGCTAACTTCACGTTGTTGATGTTTATAACAGTAGATATTTAGACATAAAGATGGTACACAGAAGTTTTAAGTTGTTTTAATTTAACAGAAAAAAAATGCCTGCAAGTTAAGTAAAATAATTAAAATTGCGCTGTCCTCTTTATCGGCCAGTATTCCAGTGATCTTTGCTGAGAGTGTATGAGCAAAAGTCGGTAAATTTTTCCTTGAAGTCGGGAGAAAGTTGCTGACTGGTCATTAGTGCACTGGAGAGCTCTTTTCATCTCATAAACCTAAAACACCCTCTGAACTCTTCAGCGCATAATCTTTCCCCACGTTTGTCTCACTTTGATGTTTATTGCTAATGATTGCCTGTGCTGGCCATCGGTCACTAAAAATCTATAAAGCTACACTGTCAAATCAGCCACAGGGTTCAAAACGTGGGAAAAAAGTAGAAGTTTATAGGCTGAAAATTACAGTTAAGTGGCTTCAGTAAAATAAAACATTGCATAACTGACATTAAAAACTTTCACAAGAGTGTCCCAGTAAAGACTGCACAAGCATGACGCTTAAAACTTGAATGACTCTAAATATTTTAAATAAATGCAGCAGCTTCAAATATACGATAATTGAGTACTAATTATTATAAAGGGAAGAAGCTCCCATTTTATACGTAGAAAAAGTTTTTTAAAAAGGCTTTTACATGAGGATTGCACCAATATGAGTAATATTTAGGAAATGATATTGCCCCATATGTTTATAGCTAATTTATCTAAACAAAAGTATGGGGTCTTGTTTTACACTTAAATTATTTTAACAATTATTTCACATTTTTTGTTTCCAACCATCAAGTGCCTCTCATTTCAGATTTTTGCTATACAAAGCTATTTTTCCACGTGGGCATCTAAATTAGTCAATAGTGTATAACATGTGCTTCCAGCTGAGCTTCTTAAAGCATTTAATTCAATTGTATTTAAAGTGTCTAATAACAGTGTTATAACAGTTAACTGGTAGAAACTTTGAGCAGAACCTGGTTCAGTCATGGAGGGTGAGGATCGTAAGAAAAGTAGAGAGGGAGAACAGAAACAGTTCGTTTTTTTGTTTATACCAGTTATTTGTACAGTGATTGCAAATGAAGCCAAGCAATTTAGCAGTGTCTAGTTGAAGATTTATTATCATACTCTGATTTACTTTTACTCTTGTTGAATGAGTTTGAGTCTGAAACAGAAATGTGAATGAGGTTCATCTGAAGGGACTTTCAATGTAATGTAGCATAATTTCTCTTGATTTCATCCTCATCAACAGACTGTTGATCCCTTGTACAGTTTCTTTAGACAAAAGCCTTTAGTGGTTCATGGTCAGCGGCATTGAAGCCAACTTTTTCTTTTTAAATTACAAATCATAAAATATGTAGCTTTGGCTTTGCATTCAATTTGTGATATTCATAGCTTCCTCATTCACTCACCTTGGGCTCAGTGTTCATGCTGTTGTTTTCAACTTACTATCTACTTATTGATATTAGATCAACAATAACATTGAGATTGCTGACAGCAACTGTGTTCTTAAATGCAATGTAGCTTACCACCTTCTCGTAAGATGTCTGTCCAAATTCTTTAAATGTCATTCTCTAAATGTCTAAACTACTGTGTTGCTATTTTCTCATGCAAAAAGATGTTAATTGAGCTGACTATATCAGGTGAAGAATCGTCATAAAAATAGTGTCTAAGAATAGTTGTGAGTTTTAAACTCCAAACTTCAATCATAAAAATACTTAAAAGCTCATTTCTTAAATAGAGTCAGACAATATTTATCAATTATTCATTCAAGCAACACTACTGTATAGTGTATATAGAGTCAAAGCCTCAAATTTCGGTTGTAATCCTATTTCGGTCATAAGTTGTGTGGAAGTCATCTGTTAAGCACTTGCCTTCTCATTAGAAGTTATGTATGTGTACAGATAAAGTAAGATCAGTAATCAAATGTTTTCTTTGTAAAGTAATCATTTATTCAAGTTAGAATGGCACCAAACCCCATTGTCAAAGCTGCATGACCCATGGTTAAACTGTATCAACTAAAATGTTTTTGCTACATGTGCTTATCCTTGGAGTGGTGATGCAATTGCAGCAAAAGTATTTTTTGTTGATTTGAAAATTCTCTTTGTCTACAGACTACAACTACAGATTTGTACGTCTGTGTGAAGAAGATGGATGTTTCATTGCAAATAATGTGAAAAAGTAGAACATTAATGCTGTGCGCAATGCAATTGTTTTTGTTTAGTAATTTAATGTTTTGTCTGTATTGGGAAGATTACAATGAGAGATTTCAAACATGAGTCAAAAGCTACTGTATCAAAGATATTTGATAAAGAAAACTCAATGGGGACGAATACATAAAGAGAGCAAGGTTCAAACACACTCAAACAGTGTTTATTGTGAATGTAAATGTCTATACGATAAAAACGGTCTTAACAAAAGCCTGTGTCATCTCTCTTACAAAATCCTGCCATTTGCCTTTGCACCAAGTTTCATACAAGCTTTTCCAACTTAATGGACAAGTGATTCTAATCTCATTGGGATGTTTCCATGGCAATTAGTAAATGAACATAATTAAAGTTAAGATAATCATTCAAAGTGGCAAATGCTCATCCTAATGATAAGGAGAGGAGGGCTTTCCTGTTTGGCCTGCTAACTACTGTAAGATGTACATTTAAGAGGATCGCCTTAGAAAATGGACCTATTGACTATAGTTGCACAGTTTATGAAGAAGGAAAAAAAGGATTTTGTATTATTCATTTGTACAACTTGTTAAGAGTCAAGTATGGTGTCTGTATTCCGACTCTGTTTTATATTGAGATGCTGCTGTTTGTTGAAAGTGCCCAGAATATTTTTGTGAAAAAAGTGTGCAATAAATGGTGATAGACAGTTTTTTTGTTGTTGTTGGTTCTTTAAACATACAAATTCTTTCTTTTCTTTGTTTCCTTTGTGAGTAAAGTTAATGAAGAAGAAAAAAGGAATCTGTGTTTATTAGGGACTGGTTCTGATTAGCTTTTCTGTTTGTTGGTACATGTTGTTTGGTGAAGTGGCAAGCGTTTCCTTGGTTGTGGCAATTCTATCAATCACCCTACATGGCTATGGTTTTGTTTGTTGTGCAGTGTTTGAAAGTGTATCAAAACATGCCTTCTCAGTGTACATTTTTAGTGTTGTATGCCAATTTTGAGTACATTTGGTTTATTTACATTTTATGGAAGCATATATATTTTTGTTGACTTTTGTACAATAGTTTCTGTTTTGTATATTCTTGTTAAATGTGAATCGATAAGCTTTGTTGAGTGTGAAGCATTAGTCTCCAATGTGTCTTCAGTGTGTATATAAATGTAAATGTACACTATAAAAACAATGTTGCATATTCTTGATACACTGTTCTCCCTCATTACAACCTGCTTTCAGTCAGATGTTGTATTTTGTGTCTTTGATACTGTATCCAAACATAGTTTTGACAAAGTGTAACATCAATTTGACCTGCACATTCTGTTTGACTGAACTGATGATTGTGTTGTTTGGTGTTAAAATTGATTATGTACCACAGCTGGCTGTTTTTTAATAAACTGTAAGAAACGATTGTATTCTAAGCCTCAATTGATGATCTGGAACCTTCTATACTTTGTTTTGCAGTCCTTTTATTGACAATAGAAAAATAGGTTAAGTAACACTAATAAAATGATTGGAAAAGAAAAACTAATCGGAGCACATACAGTATATACACACACAGTATTTTAACCCACTGATGCCAGCCTCTTGTTTCCTGAGCAATCTGTCACTTCTTTTGTGAGACATTTAAGCCAAACAAATGTCATGTGACATGACATGTATAAAAGGAGGTGAACCTTAAAACAAAGAATGTTCATAAAGGACTAAATCATATACACGTTTAAAAAATAACCCCATAAATAATGAGAAAGGCAACCAGTATAAACCCTGACAATACTCTTTCTAAACCTTTGAATTATTTACAAAAATATCTCTCTCTAACCCTAACCCTCCCCCCTCAGAGTCCCAGTGCTCCCACTCCTTTTCTCAGCACCTCTAGAGCATACTGCTGGATCTAGCCGAAACAGTCTGGTTGCAAGCTCAGCGCTCAGACCTGCAGACTCAGACCCCCCTCAAACCCTCTTTTATACAAAATTTTACAATATAATTTATGCTTCACAAAAGGGTAAGTTAATTATGATCGGTAAAATAATCGATCTCATCCGTCAATCATTTATCTATTTTTCTTCTAAATTAATTTATGTGGCCACGCCGAGACCTTCAGGCTCAGAACCGCACGCTCAGACCCGCTTTTAGACAAGATTTCACAATATAATTTATGCTTTCAAAAATGGGTTAGTTAATTAGGATTTTGTCTAAATTAATTTATCTGTAGATACATAGATTAATATTAAAGAAATATCTTAATAAAACCATGTCTATTAAATACTGAGCAAGTAAGGAATCCGCCTTTCAAAAATGTTCTACAAAGACAACTTCAAACATTTTATATAAACTTTACTTAATTCATAGGTGAATGTCTAATGTTCAATTCCCATAATTCCTCTTATCCAACATTTCCTCGCAAAAGGATTGCATTGTCCGTTTGTGGAAAAAAAAAGAATTTAAATGGCTCCAATATTTGTTCTCGCTCATCGTCATCGATCAGAACGCCTTCCTCAGATGGCGGAGATTGAAAGCGTTTGACTGCCTCTTCCAGGTACTCTCCCTCCATCTGAAGAATGTCAGGCAGCTCAACTCTTGCTAAAAAACTAAGCTGTTCTCCTCAACCCATTGGCCAGACCCTCTACAGTCTCTGAGAATTTTCTGCTCGTCCTTTGGAAACACAAGAGAACATACTTACAATGATTGATTGGTGGATCTGATGTGAGGAAACAAAAAACAACAACATCCAAATGACAAACATACCTCGGATTGGACATTAAACTCATAACTCTAAAAAAATAACTCTGTTGTTTAGTATTAGACCAACTATTTTACAGTGATCTCTTAAGATTCAGCTTAAGACACTTCATAAACAAGGTAATATCTGGAGCTGCACATGGATTAAAAATGTTAGTTTTGGCTAACCATCCAGATCACAAACTCGATATGCTTACAAAAACCACACACGCCCTCCGCCCTGCATAAACATTGCTTTAAAGACGAAGATGTACAATGAAAAGAACTGTTAGATTAAAATTGTTATACAGTATATGTATACGCCATACTTAAATAAATGCTAAAAGGTATTCAAAATATAAAGTACAATTTATTCGTTTGACCTAAAGAGAAGGAAACCTTTGTCCACACACTCACATTCAATCAACATTTATCGCATACTGATTCCTGGTTTGAGACCAGCTCGAATTAGAATTAGGGTCAAAAACACCAGTAGATTCAACATTTTTGTCTGCCTGCAACCACACCTGACAAAGGTAGAGGAACAAACGGGTCCGGCGACACCCAAGGGGGGACGCAGAAAACAGGAAAATCAACGTCCACAACATGTGATCCCCGCCCGAGAACCTTTGAGTAATAAGATTTGCAGGAAACAAATAGGAACTCTTATCAGCGGGAGACCAGTGACACAGGGAACTTAAAAGAACAATTTGGCCGGAAAAGAGACCTCCTGGGCAGGAAATTTGACTTAAATAAAGCGAGCCTTCTACAGCTCTGGACCATTCTGCGCGGGACTGTCAATCCGTGAAGTTGCCAGGAGAAGGGGTCCGGTCCGATTGTTATTTGAAGTTTGTATTTTCGTTGACTTGAAGCGGCGAATAAAGCGACCCGTACACACTCTGGATTGTTCACGTCTATGCTCATGGAGACACATGTAAACTAAGGTTCAATGAGTCCAGGATGACCGCCAGAGCGTTCTTTCACTCAGAATCCATGTGGCTTCGCGAGTTTTTGCAGGAACAGATCCTCTGATGTCACCGGAAGATATACACTTGACCTTTGAATGCGCGAGATGGATACATTCAGGGCTTGAAGGACCGCCTCTGGCAGTCATCCAGGACTCATAGAACCGTAGTTACATACGTAACTTTTGTTATATTCGGTCACTTTGACTAAAGGCAAACATAATTTCATGAATGTAAAGATTGACGATGTGAACGTTTGACCTTTATCACGTACCATTCATCCGCTCTGTTTGAGACAATGTATAATCGCTCAAAAATTACGTCATTGCTGAGAGTGGAGGTCTGAGATTGGAGCTGGAGTGGTCTGAGCGTGGAGCTCTGCATCTCTCCATCCCTCTTTCCCATGACCTCCCCAGCCAGTTACAACTGAAGACTGTTTGTACTGACTATGCTTGAGGTTTTGACTTGTTAAATTGCCACTGTCACATATTGAGTTTGCTAAAGCCTATGGTTCTTCTATATAGTGTCACATTGATTGAATATTTCAAACTGTGATTTTAAATAACACTGTAGTGATTTGACGCAATTCATTGAATTGAAAACAGTTTAGTAGCTGATACACCAATGATTTCCCTCTACACGGCGGACTGGTGTGAGAGCAACTACCTCTGCTTAAACACCGGTAAGACAAGGGAGATGGTGATTGACTTCAGGAAAAAGTCCCCACCACATCAACCGGTGAGCATCCAGGGCACCTCAACAATAAACTGAACTGGTCCACACATATCAACGCCGTGTACAAGAAGGGCCGAAGTCGCCTCCACCTCCTGGGGAGACTGAGGTCCTTCGGAGTGTGCAGACCACTACTAAGGACCTTTTATGACTCTGTGGTAGCCTCTGCTATCCACTACGCTGTGGTCTGCTGGGGAGCAGGCAGCACGGACCGGGACAGGAAGAGACTGAACAGGCTGGTCACGAGGGCCGGCTCTGTCCTGGGCCGCTCGCTGGACTCGGTGGAGGAGGTGGGAGAGAGGAGGACACTTTCCAGACTATCCTCCATCAGGGACAACACTCTCCACCCACTGCACCTGACCATGGAGGAGCTGGCCAGCTCCTTCAGTGGCAGGCTCAGGCACCCCCAGTGTAGGACGGAGTGTTATAGAAGGTCCTTCATCCCAACTGGTGTCAGGATATTTAACTCTCTACTTTAAATATCCTGATGCTAATCCGTAGTGTGTTTTTCTTCTCGTGTGTTTTTATTTTTTGTTTTTATCTTATTTTAATTTTATTTAATTTTATTTTTATTTTTATTTTATTTTACTTTTTATTTTACTTTTTATTTTACTTTATTTTATTCTGTTAATAGTGCTAATTTTGTAATACTGTAAATAATTTGTATATTTTTAAGATCGTTTTATTTTATTTTATTCTATTATCTCTTTACTATTTCTTTTTTTTCCATGCACTTTATTTTCATTGTCCTGCTGCTGCTGTTGTAAAAGTGTGTTTCCCCTCTGGGGATGAATAAACGTTTTCTATTCTATTCTATTCTATGATACAGATATAAGAAGTTTGAGACAAAATTCAGTTTTTATTTCACATCTAATATCAAACTCTCTCATACCTACTATCAAACTCTCTCACATCTACAGTACTTTCAAACCCTCTCACATCTACTAGCAAACCCTCTCTCATCTTCTGTCAAACTAGCTCACACCTACTATCAAACTAGCTCACACCTACTATCAAACCCTCTCACAGCTACAGTACTTTTAAACCTTCTCATATCTTCTATCAAAAATTGTTTTTGTCAATTATCACACAGCAATACAGATGATAATTCATAAAAATAATATGGTGTAATGGTCATAAATCCCCTGAAGGAAGGGGCCATTGAAGCAAATGCAAGAAGAGTCTGGAGGTTTTGTGCCACTCTCTGGATGGATCTGGTGGGTGCACCAGGATTGAGGTTACATGGCCTATTTTTCATAATCAGTTTACCTTAAAAATATGTATTGTTTTAAAGTGTCACTATTCCTTGCATCAAACAAATGCGCAGAACTCAGAAGAGAAGCAGAGGAATTAGTTCTTCAATAATTGATGACCCCGGACGTGATCCAAGGAAGGAGGGGACGAGTCTGGTTGATGCGACAGAGCAAAAGGTAAGAAGACACCTTTGTATGAATAGGAAGTCTACTTTGGAGTCTAAATGCGGGTTCCGTGGCTGAAACCAAGATAAGTTTAAAATAATTAATATAAATTGAGGTGTTTTTGGTTGTTCGGGAATGCAAATGTGAATATTAGTTTGGAGGCCTTGGAATTCTGATTCTTAAAGAACCAATTGTGTTGCTTTTGACAAAAAAGAAGTGAATATAAGGTTGGAGGCCTTTGAATTTTATTCCTAAAGAACCAGTTGTGTTGTTTTTGACAAAAAAGAAGTGAAGATTAGGTTGGAGGCCTTGGAATTCAGATTCCTAAAGAACCAATTGTGTTGTTATTGACAAAAAATGACAGAAGTCAAAAAAGACTTAAAGAAGTTGCTCTTAAGGCTGCATGATTTTATTGTTGCTGAGAATTGAAAAAAAAAGAAAAAAGGCTGTTTTAATACAACAGCGCTAACATATTCTGATATTATGCTCATATCTCTAAGGATATGTCTCAAGCATCACGGATCCACGATCGCGATGCTCTTTTTAACATCAGACATGATGGTCTGGAAAAAGCTCTCTATAAATAATAATTACTTACTTACTTCATTCAGGTTTCGCCATTCATGCACTCATGAGCCGCACTAATCTGGTGTCATCGATTGACTTTACGGTAAATTCACCAAAAGTAATTTAGAAGTAGGAAATAAACTTCCAGCTTTCAAATGAAGAGCAGTGGGTCAGCTCTGCTCTTATTATCCTTCATTACATTTGTTATTTATTATTTTATTCAGCAAATTATTGTTTAGAACAAATTTTTGATTGTCACCTAGTTAATAGGCTTTAGATCATTTCAATGACAAATTTAAGATCGTGAAGTAAAATTGATAATGAAATCTTAATATTGTAGCTAGGACGTGTATAATTAATTGTTAATGTTGAATGGATGTGACACTGGCCTGCATGCAGTAAGTCTGATGTTGCTCACAGTGGTACAAGGGGCCGCTGAGGGAGATGCTGTGTTTGCTCAGACACAAAAAATTAAACATTGGCTGCCCGGATTTTTTTTAGTTGAAAAGTGAGAGTAAAGAGTTAAGAAGTCTCTTTATTGCTGTCTGGATTTTATTTTTTTTTAAATGAAAAAAGGAGGTGGGCGTGGCTGGCTTAGGCATGGAGTAGGTTGCGTTTTCTTTGGCTCCCCACCCTACGTTGTTTAAACTATTTAAATGAACTTTTATCCACACCTATATTATATGAAACCATAGACAAGGGTTGGAACTATGCCTAAAAGCAAGAAGAAGAGTAAAAAAGTGCAAGAACTCACCCTGGTAGTGAAGATGAGTGCTAACCTTGTGAGCTAACTGGTGCTAGCTCACCTAGCTCACTGAGCCAAGGAGAAACACCTGAAAAGACTGAGGCTCCGGGCTCCTCTTCACTCATACTGGATGCTATCAAACGAATGGAACATTCCATGAATGCAAGGTTTGATAGTCTGTAGACTTTGCTTGAGAGTGTTGAATCGGCTGTAGCTGCTAACACACCCCGCATTGTTAGCCTGGAAGCAGTGCAGGAGGAAAATGGAGGACATTTCGCTGAGTTGGAGAGAACGTGTGCTGCACTGGTGAAACAGACTCGGGTGTTAAGCGCCAAACTATGTGACTTGGAGGGTCGATCACGGCGACAGAACATGAAGATTGTGGGGCTTCTGGAAAATATTGAGAAGAGCAACCCCACTTCATTTGTCGCCGATATGTTGTAACTATTCGATAAAGCCTATAACTAACTTAATTGTTTATCTTAGCTGCTATAGGCTGAGAATGCTGGAGGAGTTTTAGACACCGAGCTCTGTATATCCTTCTTTTCTGCATTACATTCATCACCTGTGCAGTTTAAACCCACAACTTTTTACTTCTCTCCCGGCGCCCCAGGGCTCCACCTCCAGAGCTGCTGCTGATCCAGGATTTTCACGACGTCATCAGATACCGAGTTCTCTCCAGCACCTCCATGGACTCTCCTACACTCTTTTTTCTCACTATAATTTCCCTCACTCCTCTCCTTATCCATCTGTCTACCCCCCATCTTTCCTCCCAGCCGGTCAAAGCGGCAGGCCGTTAACAATGAGTCAGGTTCCGCTCGAGGTTTCTGCCTTCTAAAAGGAAGTTTTTCCTCGCCATAGCTTTGTTGAATTGCTGGGATCTATTTTTCCTTAATCAACTATAGTCTTATTTCAACTGTATAGTGTCTTGAGATAACTTTGAATTGAATTGAATTGAATTGTAATGTAATTGGCCCCTGGGTTACCAATATGGTGAACCTCTCCCTTTCCACAGGGGTTTTTCCCAATGCATTTAAACATTCCATTGTGGAGCCTCTGCTCAAAAAACAGGCTTAGACCCAACTGACCTCAGTAGTTTCAGGCCTATTTCTAAGCTCCCTTTCTTGTCCAAGATCTTGGAGAAGGTGGTGTCTGAGCAGCTGTCTTTGTTCCTGGATCAGAGCGACATCCATGAGAAGTTTCAGTCTGGCTTCCGTAAACATCACTCTACGGAGACAGCTTTATTGAAAGTGCCCAGTGACATCATGATGTCGGCTGACTCGGGTAAATCCACTATTCTGGTTCTCTCCGATCTGTCCTCAGCCTTTGACACAGTTGATCACCAGATCCTGCTAAGTAGACTGAGGGATGAAGTGGGACTGTCTGGGTCTGTGTTAGAATGGTTCTCATCTTACCTTTCTGGGCGCAGTTTTAGTGTATCTGCCAATCAAATGAGGTCTGAATCAGCAGATCTGTTGTGTGAAGTCCCTCAAGGTTCTGTTCTGGGTTCTTTATTGTTTTTGCTGTACTTGATTCCCCTCGGTAAAATCATTCAGAGATTTCCTGATGTTTCTTATCAAATTTTTGCTGATGACATCCAGCTCTACTGCTCTTTTGATCCAACTGAGTCCCAGAGGTTGAACAGCTTAGTCAATTGTTTGCTAGAAATCAAACAATGGCTGAGTGAAAACACTCTACAGCTAAATGTGGAAAAAAAACTGAAACTCTGGTGATTGCTTCTGATGATAAGGTTCCAGGGTTGAGTCAGTACTTGGGTGACTTAGGTCAGTCTGTCAAACTGAGCCTGATAACACTGGGTGTTGTATTTGACATGTCTCTTGTTCAACACTGCAGAAAACTGACCAGAAACGTTTTCCTTCAACTGAGAAAAATCTCTAAACTTAGGAAAATGTTGTCGGAACATGATCTGGAGCTTGTAATCCATGCGTTTGTTTTTTCTCGTCTGGACTATTGTAACAGTTTGTTTTCATGTCTTAACAACAAGGAGCTGTCTCGCCTGCAGTTGATTCAGAACTCTGCAGCGAGAATTCTAACCCGCTCAAGTAGAAGAACTCACATTTCTCCGTTCCTTAAAACTCTTCACTGGCTTCCAGTTTCTTTCAGGATCAACTTTAAAATTCTGGTTCTTACTTTCAGAGCTATTCATGGTCAGGCTCCTCCTTACATCACTGATCTGATCCAGCCTTACACCCCAGCTCTGGCTCTGAGGTCTGTGGATCACAATCTACTGATGGTTCCTCGCACATGGTTCAGGACCAGAGGAGAGAAATCTTTTCAGGCTGTTGCTCCTAAGCTTTGGAACTATCTTCCTCTCTCTTTGCGCTTGATGGAGTCTACTGACTCCTTTAAGAAACATCTTAAGAAGTTTTTTTTGTTCAGGCCTTTTCATTGATTTTCTGGAACTCCTGTTGTGTTATCAATTCAATTCAATTCAATTCAATTTTATTTAAAGTGTCTTATCATAACAAAGTTATCTCAAGACACTATACAGTTGAAATAAGACTACAATTGATTAAGGAAAAATAGATCCCAGCAATTCAACAAAGAGCAAGAAACAAAACACTGTACAGTGAGCTGTACAGTGAGCAATGGCGAGGAAAAACTTCCTTTTAGAAGACAGAAACCTCGAGCGGAACCAGACTCATTGTTGACGGCCTGCCGCTTTGACCAGCTGGGAGGAAGGATTGGGGGGTAGACAGATGGATAAGGAGAGGAGTGAGGGAGGATATAGTGAGAGAAAAGAGGAGAGTGTAGGAGGGTCCATGGGGGTGCTGGAGAGAACTCGGGATCTGATGACGTGGTGAAGATCCTGGATCAGCAGCAGCTCTGGAGGTGGATCCCTGGGTCAGCAGCAGCTCTGGAGGTGGATCCCTGGTTCAGCAGCAGCTCTGGAGGTGGATCCCTGGGGCTCCGGGAGAGAAATAAAAAGGTGTGGGTTTGGGACAAATGTATACAATACACAGGTATACAGACTCCGGTGACGGGTGAAGATATAGAGGGGAGAGGGGGGTGGGGGGATGGGGTTGAAATAGCCAGGCCAGGTATGTGTGCTAGGTATGTGCCCTCTACATACCAAGCACAGCAGGATCCAGACACAGGGGCCCAAGCCGCGGCAGGAACCCGCGGGAGACCAGGACCCGGCAAGCGAGATAACCACCAGAGCCGACCCCAAACACCAGCGAGAAGGCGGACCACCACCGGGGGCGCGAGAGGGCAAGCACAGGCGAGGACGACCGAGGAAGCAGAGAGGGGGAGGCACCAGGCGCAGGCACGGAGGCAGAGGGACAGCCAGAAGAACCAGTCAGGGGATAGAGCCCCGGGGCCAGGCCGGGCCACGGAAGACCCCCAGACCGTCAGGCTGCCACCAAGTCCATAGCAGGGGACCGAGTCAAGGAGATAGGGATCCACCACAGCAGCGGCGGCGGAGCCCCCCAATACCCTGCGGACACGGCCAGTAGCCGGGTCGAGTGCCACCGATGAGCCCGGGGGGAGCAATGGCCAGGCACCGGCTCAGGTCCTCCGGGCGGGCAGGGCGGGGGTAATGGGGCTGCAGCCGTCCAGGAACGGCCCCCAATCTTTGAACTGTAGACCGTCCCCAACAGCCACAGCCCACCTCCCCCATGTCATGAGGGAAGTTTGGGGGGCCAGCAGTATTTCATGGGCGGTCCACGGTCTCTAAGGTGCAGAGGCCCCGCCCATCACACGTACTGACCCCCAGCCCCCGCCCCCACCCACCATGCAGCACCCAGGGGGACAGCATCACTTGCATGGGCGGTACATGGTCTCTACGGTAACATGGGTCCGCCCAATGCCTCCGCCGTCCCCCCAACGTGGCCCCGCCCAGTGTGGCCCCCCCACCCGGGAAGCCCCCCGAAAGACCGACCAACCCGGCCACGAACCCCCAGGACCAAGGGCGACAAACTCCCCGACCACAGCACATGCCACACAGGGCGGGTAGAGGACCACAGCCACCGCTGCAGCAGACACCCACCCCAAGACAGGCCCCCCACCACAGACCAGGCGAAGCCATCGGGGCCGGAGCCCCAGCCCCACCCATAACGGTTCACCCGCCAACCCCATCAGCGGGACCAGCAACCCCCCAGCCCCAGCACCGCCCCCAACGCAACCCCCCATCCACCACCCCAACCACCCCCGCCAGCACCAGCCCCCACACACCACCAAAGACCCCCCGGAAGCGGGCCACCCCCGCGCCGGCACACGGGGCCATCCCGGCACCAGCGGTCACCACCACCAGGCCCAAGGCACCCACAGGCCCCACCCGGGCCCCCTCACACCCGAATCAGCCAAGCCAGAACGGCCCCGGCGAGAAAAGAAGGATATACAGAGCTCGGTGTCTAAAACTAAAACTCCTCCAGCATTCTCAGCCTATAGCAGCTAAGATAAACAGTTTTGTTAGTTATGACAGCTAAAGATAAACAGTCAAGTTAATTATAGGCTTTATCGAAAAGTAAGGTTTTAAGATTATTTTTAAACATAGAGAGGGTGTCTGCCCTCCGGACTGAAGCCGGTAGTTTGTTCCACAGCAGAGGGGCTTGAAAACTGAAGGCCCTGGCTCCGAATCTACATTTAGAGATTTGTGGTATAACTAATAGATCAGAGTTTAAGGATCGTAAGGTCCTTGAGGGTTGGTAAGTTTGGATTAAATCTTTAATATATGTTGGTGCTAGACCATGTAAGGCTTTATAGGTTAGGAGAAGGATTTTAAATTGTATTCTAAATTCTACAGGAAGCCAATGTAGGGAAGACAGTACAGGGGAAATGTGTTCGCGCCTCTTAGTCTTAGTCAGGACACGAGCTGCAGAGTTCTGAATGAGCTGAAGAGTTCTAAGAGATTTTTTAGAACATCCTGAGAGAAGAGAGTTACAATAGTCCAGCCTGGAGGTTACAAAAGCATGGATGAGCTTCTCAGCAGCATCTAAAGCAGGGGTCGGGAACCTTTTTGACTCAGAGAGCCATGAAAGCAAAATATTTGGAAATTTATTTCAGTGAGAGCCATATAAATAATATTCAGATGTAAGAATCTGTGCTTGACACGAATTCAAGCCCTTTTCCTTTGTTCATCAAAATCAACAAAGAATTCAGACGGGTTCATCCCTTTCCATGCCTCCATTTCAATATGTCCATCATATTTAAATGAAGCACAAGAATAAAATTTCTCCATTTCTGTGATCATGAAAAAACAAAAACAAATGAAAACATGAATTCAAACTAACAGTTTATATTTGTTAATTTTAAACATGTCTGATATGAATCACACAAGTGGATTAATTAAATTTCAGATGAAGTTTAACGAGAATAAAACTGTTCATCAGTAACTTCACATCATCATCGCTTTGTCTGATCGTCTCTGACGTCATTAGAACGTGTGTCTCACCTGCACCTGTTTAACGTGTTTGTGTTTCTGCGTATTCTTATTACATTCGTGAGATAAAGGTAATTTACAAATAGTCATCATGTGATGGTGTATTAATGCAAGTGTATTTTAAGGACGCGATCACAAAAGGAAAACCAGCATTTGTTGCGCTTTCATTGAAACCTGCAGCTTAACTTTGATGGACCTGACGTCATGTTTCTGTGACTCTCGTAGAGAAGAACCTGAAGCGATCAAACGCGCATTATTTTGTTCGATGTATTATTTAAAAAAAACAAGCTTATAATTCTATATCGTTTTTCTGAATTGCGTAAAATGACTGTCGCACGTTTTGCTCTTTTTATTCTCGATTCATATGATCTTTTCCGTGCGTTCAGTGGAAGAGGCAGGAGCTCTGATTGGCTGCTGTGCATGTCAATCAAATGTTCAACCAATCGGCACAATAACCATTTGATTGACATGCACAGCAGCCAATCAGAGCTCTCTTTACTATTTTCTTTTATCATATTTTATTAAATCACGCGATCTACTCGCAACAGCTTCACGATCGACGGGTCGATCGCGATCGACGTATTGCCCACCCCTGAAACAAGTGATAATATTTTATGTTTTATCTGAAAAGCCGAAATCTGCGAGCCAGATGCAATCATCAAAAGAGCCACACCTGGCTCGAGAGCCATAGGTTCCCGACCCCTGATCTAAAGGAAGGAAGTGCCTAATTTTTGAAATGTTACGAAGGTGGAAGTAAGCAGTCCGTGAGATTTGTTTTATGTGTGAGTTAAATGATAAGTCCTTGTCAAAGCATACACCCAGATTCTTTACAGTGGTGCTAGTAGCAGGAGCAAGTCCATTTTGTAAAGCTAGATCATTAGTTAATGATTGTCTGAGATGTTGCGGACCAACTAGTAAAACCTCAGTCTTTTCCGAGTTCAGTAGGAGGAAGTTTTTGGTCATCCATGACTTGATATCTGTAATACAGGACTGTAATTGTGTTAGCTGATTTCTTTCATCTGGCTTCATGGACAAGTAAAGTTGGGTGTCATCAGCATAACAGTGAAAGTTTATAGAGTGTCTACTAATCAAGTCCCCTAGTGGGAGCATATAGATTGTGAATAATATTGGACCAAGAACAGAACCTTGTGGGACACCATAGCTGACATTAGTGTGTGTCGATGAGAGGTGGTTGACATGTACAAGATTTAAACCAGTTAAGAGCAGTTCCACGAATGCCTAAATGGTTTTATAGCCTCTGTAGAAGGATTTGGTGGTCGACAGTGTCAAATGCAGCACTGAGATCTAGAAGAACAAGAACTGAAACATGGCCCTGATCAGAGGCCATCAGTAGGTCGTTACTTACTTTTACCAGGGCGGTCTCTGTGCTGTGGTGTTCCCTAAAACCAGACTGAAACACCTCAAATTGATCATTGTCCTGGAGATAATCACAGAGCTGACTCGTTACCACTTTCTCCAGAAGTTTTGAAATGAATACTAGATTAGAGATAGGCCTATAGTTAGTGAGGACCTCTGGATCGAGAGTGGGTTTTTTAAGCAGAGGTTTAATTACTGCAACTTTAAAAATCTGAGGCACATAGCCGGATGTTATTGACAAGTTAATAATGTCAATTATGAAAGTGCTAAGTAAGGGGAACAGTTCTTTAAGTAGCCATGTGGGAATAGGATCGAGAAGACATGTTGTGGACTTTGAGGAGGAAACAACCTGGGACAGCTGTCGAGGACTCACTGGTAGAAAGGAGTCAAAGTATGTATCAGTCTGATTGAGTATTGGCGAACACTTCCAATGTCAATGGTCGGTGGAGTAAATGCCATTAAGATGATTACACTGCCCAGATTTTTATATATTTTTCAAAATATACCAATATTTCTGCCAAAGACCTTTTTCAAAACCTTAGATTCAATCATAATGCCTTTTATTCGGGGTTATAAAACACACCGGATTGGTAAGAAATATATTTGCAAATCAAAAGAATTAGGAAGTGTGGCTCTCTCTTGGTTTCAACATTACTACTGGGCAGCTAATGCTCATGCTCTCGTCTATTGGAATAATGCATTCCCTGGGGAACTTAAAGACACAACACCATCCTGGGTTGCCATTGAACAGGATATTAATGGTACCTTTCTCCCAACATTACTACACACTAAAGAAGGTAAAACGAAAATTGAGAGAAATCTTAGGTTTAAAGTAAAAAACTCTGTGAAGATCTGGAAACAAATAAAAAAACTATTTAATTGTACCAGAAACTTCTAGTTTGGCCCCAATTTGTTATAATCATTTATTAATTCCCTCAAAACTTGATTAGATTTTCATAGCTTGGATGAAAAAGGGGCTTATTTCTGTTGCAGACTTGACAATGTTTTTGCAACGTTTGCCCAACTACAGCAGAAATGTTCTCTTCCTACGTCGCATTTCTTCCACTATCTACAAGTAAGGAACTTTGTAAAAAGTAACATCTCAATTATGAAGTGTACTTCCCCCTTGATCAGCTTGAATCACTCATATCAACTAAACCTGGAAGCAAGCGATTAGTTTCTCTGTTTGTGAAGTTTTTTGATACTTACGTGGCTCCAACTACTGACAGTCAGAGGGTCTTGTGGGAAAATTACTTGGGAACAGAATTGACTGAAAAAATGTGGTCCAAATCTCTTAATAAAATCTACACTTGTTCAATAAATTCCAGGCACCAATTGATACAATTCAAGGTCATACACAGACTTCATTACTCCAGAGAAAAACTACACTCCTTTTATTCATCCACATCCCCAATATGCGTCAAATGCAAACAATCAGTTGGAACTTTAGAGTTTTGGGGAGAAATTTGGCTCCTGATCCCGGGACAGCCATTTTGGACTGCTCACAACAACTGGAGCATTTAAATGATTCTGAGACAAAGGCAATTTTGTTTTGAATGGTTTTAGCGAAAAAAGTTGTTCTTCAGTGTTGGAACAAAGAAGTACAACCTAGTTTTGATATGTGGCTTATGGAACTTTCAAAGACTCTTTGTATGGAGGCAATCCGCTATGAACGGATAGGAAAAGCGTACAAGTTTCGACGGATATGGCAGCCTTTCCTGGACTATATTTCGGCACAAAGAATGGACTCACAAAACAATATTTGGCAATCCAGTAACATTTTAGAAGTGCTTTTTTTTCTTTTTTTTAGGGGGGTGGAGTGATGTGGTTTCTGTTTTTTTTTTTTTTTTCTTGTTTGTGTGTTTTGTCTTGTTCTCTGAAAAATCAAAATCAAATAATAAAAAAAAAAAAAAAAGAAAGGGGTACGTGTTGCAATTCTGCCTTTCTAAAACAAAGTCAACAAATGTCTTACCTCGGTCTACGTCTAGACTCCAGAACTATGACGGATCGGGTGTCAGACGAGAGAAGAGTGTCGTTACTACGCCAGTTGAACAAGGTTCGAAAAACCTATTCTCTACCAGCCAGAGAGATAATGTCACTACTGGGTCTTATGGCAGCTGCCCACCGGGTGGTCAGACTGGACTTGTTAAATATAAGTTGTCTTCAACGGTGGTTTGGGCGTCTCCGACTTCATCCAGTCCGAGACAAGTACCGCATGGTGACTGTTCCTGCCCTCGCTATGTAGGACATAGTCTTCTGGAACTCTCCCGACAGACTCCAGGGAGGAGTCAGATTGGGTTGTGTACATCAGGACACTCATGTGTTCGCAGACGCATCCCTGACCGGCTGGCGCAGGACTTGTGCACAGGACAGTGTGGTCAAAAACACCGAAACACATAAATGACCTAGAACTGCCAACTGTTCTAAAGGTCCTCCACCATTTTGCTCCTCAATTAGAAGGGAGACATGTGATGGTTCGATCAGACAACTCCACAACAGTGGCGTATCTGAACAGGCAGGGAGGAGTGAGGTCACCGGGTCTACACCATGTGGCAGCCTCCATTCTGAGTTGGGCCAACAGGTATGTTTTGTCCCACCAGTGAGACTCATGCTGCCTTTCTTACACAGGGGAAGAAGTTCAGCATCTTACTGTGTTAGTAGTAGCACCAGAGTGCCTGGGAGCCAGATGGTTCCCGGACCTGGCTCAGCTCGGGTGGGGGGGCATTTTCTCCTGACCGATTCTGGGGCGTCGCCTCATAGTCTCGATGTTGAGAGGGTTGGACTGGATGCCCTGTGACTCTCCAGGTCTGTAGTTTCAACTATTCATGGTGCTTGAGCACCACCTACGTCGAAAGCCTATGCGTCACGCTGTGTTCGAAGCCTGGTGAAGGAAGAAAGGGCTGACACCTTCTTCAAGTCCAGTCTCGGAGATCCTGCTGTTCCTGCAGGAATTACTGGACAAGGCTCGTGCCACATCTACGTTGGCAGTTTTTGCGTCAGCCATGACTGTAGGAAGGTTTTGGTCATTTTACGAGAAGTCACTCCTTGGTAAAAGGTTTTCTATTGGGTGCTCGTAGGTTTGGATCCCCTACTTATCAGGTGGTCCCGCAATGGGACCTTCAGGAGGTTGTTCAGGGCCTAGCTGGAGGTCCCTTTGAGCCTTTGGACCAGATAGCTTTATTGCTACTTTCACAAAAAAGGGTCAGTGACCTTTGTACCCTTTCTGTGGACTCCACTTGCCTCTCCTTTGGCGAGGCAGGGGGAGTCTGTAAGATTAAGTCCTAATCCTTCTCTGCCCGAAGGTCATTACATCGTCTTTTAGTTCAAGGACGATTTGTTTAAGGGCTTTTTACTCGCCGCCTCATCAAGATGAGGCGGCGAGGCGGTGGCATTCACTGTTTTCAGTACGAGCTCTGGCCTGTTATGTTATACCCACGGCTATTTTACGTAAATCCAATCAGCTGTTTGTCTGTTACGGGGCAAAGAATGCTGGAGCTGGAGTATGCTCTCAGCGTTTTGCTCATTGGATTTGTAGTGCTGTTCTTAAATCTTATGGGGCAGCGGGTTACCCTGTCCCTGATGGCCTGAGAGCCCACTCGACCAGGGGCATAGCGTCTTCGGCCGCCCTGTTCAGAGGAGTGTTGGCTGAAGATATCTGTCAAGCTGCATCGTGGTCATCTACAGCCACGTTTGTACGCTTTTATTTACGTGACATGACTGCTGGTTCTCTGTCTCACACAGTTTTGAAGACAGTGACCGAAGTAGTGAACTTTTCCCTTAGGCCTTCGCCTAGGTTATAAACCAATAGCAAAGCCCTTTATAGGGCGGAGCATGTACGTAATAGAAATATTAGTTACCTGGATGTAACTAATGTGTGTCCGGTTCTATTAGTACATGCCAAGCCCTCTTTCTGTTTGCCCAGCTGGGTCTTCTCTCCGTCATTGAGTTTCAAAAGGAAGAAGAATGACAAGGAGCAGAGGGCCTATATAGGGGGCGGGCCCTTCCCCCGAGTTGGGTGGAGACTAGATTAAATTTATTCAGGTGCGAAGGCGGAAGCCTCAAGTGATAAACCAATAGCGAAGCCTGTTAGATGGCTTCACATGTACTAATAGAACTGGAGTTACATCCAGGTAAATAATATTTCCTTCCATGATATCAAAGCAAGCATCATCATTTCATTACATTGTTCTTAACCCTTTTCTCTTTCTTTATTTCAATAAATCGGATATAATAAGTCGGTTGCCTTTATAATTTTTAATATATTTGTATAATCAATTTAAGAGCGTCTTACTTAGGAAAGAACATTAATCACAACAATATTATCATGCAAGGAAGATAGGATTTTCTTCACTTTGCAAACATCTTCATGGGATCAGTCATTGTATTGGATTTGGCCTGTTTTGCAAAACACGACCCATGAGTGGCTTTGTCGTGTCAGGTTGCTGACAAACTTCTCTTCTACCTCAGCCCACCAGCATCACCTTCATGGTCCCGTCCAAGCTTCGATGAGCTGATTCAGTAAGACGCATCTCACAGGGATTTAGGATCCAGTATTTGTGGCTGGCTGCATGTCTTGGTTGGTTGTCACAGTTTGCCTCGCGATCTTACCCGTCATTAGCAACCAGTCTTCCCTACTCTCCTGAATCAGGCTGCCGAGAGGGCAAGAGTGATAACACTAGGGGGAGCAAAGCGACTTTGCAATTATCAACTTCCTTTCATGGACAAGAGAAGAGAAAATATCAGAGCCTAAATTGCTTTCTATCAAAATGACCTCCACACCTAATAAAAACTTTATAAAAAAAATCCTAGATGTTGACACAGTCCCAGAGTTAACAAACAGTACCAGAGTTTAAACTATAAAACAAGGACTAACTTTAACTCACAATTTAAAAAAATTACAATTACTTTTATCAGCCAAGACAAATGCTATCATAAAAATAATCCAAACTTATAAAGTCAAGCAACATAAATTCACAAAACAAAAACTATGAAAACAACTCGATTTGAAAAACTAATATTATGGAAGTTAGTAATTATTGAACCAATACAGTATCATTCCAACACAGAAAAAAATCATCAATGATTATCAAAACGTAAATTCTCCTTCCACGTGGAAATAACCTTGATAACTTATCTAAAAAATAAAAATTGTTGCGTTTTGCTCATTGGATTTGTAGTGCTGTTCTTAAATCTTATGGGGCAGCGGGTTACCCTGTCCCTGATGGCCTGAGAGCCCACTCGACCAGGGGCATAGCGTCTTCGGCCGCCCTGTTCAGAGGAGTGTTGGCTGAAGATATCTGTCAAGCTGCATCGTGGTCATCTACAGCCACGTTTGTACGCTTTTATTTACGTGACATGACTGCTGGTTCTCTGTCTCACACAGTTTTGAAGACAGTGACCGAAGTAGTGAACTTTTCCCTTAGGCCTTCGCCTAGGTTATAAACCAATAGCAAAGCCCTTTATAGGGGCGGAGCATGTACGTAATAGAAATATTAGTTACCTGGATGTAACTAATGTGTGTCCGGTTCTATTAGTACATGCCAAGCCCTCTTTCTGTTTGCCCAGCTGGGTCTTCTCTCCGTCATTGAGTTTCAAAAGGAAGAAGAATGACAAGGAGCAGAGGGCCTATATAGGGGGGCGGGCCCTTCCCCGAGTTGGGTGGAGACTAGATTAAATTTATTCAGGTGCGAAGGCGGAAGCCTCAAGTGATAAACCAATAGCGAAGCCTGTTAGATGGCTTCACATGTACTAATAGAACTGGAGTTACATCCAGGTAAATAATATTTCCTTCCATGATATCAAAGCAAGCATCATCATTTCATTACATTGTTCTTAACCCTTTTCTCTTTCTTTATTTCAATAAATCGGATATAATAAGTCGGTTGCCTTTATAATTTTTAATATATTTGTATAATCAATTTAAGAGCGTCTTACTTAGGAAAGAACATTAATCACAACAATATTATCATGCAAGGAAGATAGGATTTTCTTCACTTTGCAAACATCTTCATGGGATCAGTCATTGTATTGGATTTGGCCTGTTTTGCAAAACACGACCCATGAGTGGCTTTGTCGTGTCAGGTTGCTGACAAACTTCTCTTCTACCTCAGCCCACCAGCATCACCTTCATGGTCCCGTCCAAGCTTCGATGAGCTGATTCAGTAAGACGCATCTCACAGGGATTTAGGATCCAGTATTTGTGGCTGGCTGCATGTCTTGGTTGGTTGTCACAGTTTGCCTCGCGATCTTACCCGTCATTAGCAACCAGTCTTCCCTACTCTCCTGAATCAGGCTGCCGAGAGGGCAAGAGTGATAACACTAGGGGGAGCAAAGCGACTTTGCAATTATCAACTTCCTTTCATGGACAAGAGAAGAGAAAATATCAGAGCCTAAATTGCTTTCTATCAAAATGACCTCCACACCTAATAAAAACTTTATAAAAAAAATCCTAGATGTTGACACAGTCCCAGAGTTAACAAACAGTACCAGAGTTTAAACTATAAAACAAGGACTAACTTTAACTCACAATTTAAAAAAATTACAATTACTTTTATCAGCCAAGACAAATGCTATCATAAAAATAATCCAAACTTATAAAGTCAAGCAACATAAATTCACAAAACAAAAACTATGAAAACAACTCGATTTGAAAAACTAATATTATGGAAGTTAGTAATTATTGAACCAATACAGTATCATTCCAACACAGAAAAAAATCATCAATGATTATCAAAACGTAAATTCTCCTTCCACGTGGAAATAACCTTGATAACTTATCTAAAAAATAAAAATTGTTTTCCTAAATTCTGTTCTCATAATACAATGTGGATTGTGTTTTAAGCTTTTAACATAAGAATTTCAAAAAGTAAAAAATGAAAATTCACAGTATAGAGGGATGCCTGTTGCTGCAAAGTGTCCTTTTGACCTTGCCATTCCACCTGTTGAGACATGTGTTACACCATGACCCAACTCTGCCCAACGATGAGCACATAGTTGAAGTATTTTATATTGTTACCGAAATAAAACCATTCATTCATTAATTTAAAAATAACCCCCAGTAGACGCTGCAAAATCCTCGATCAGATTTATCTGGTTACAGCCCAAATGGCCACTCCATCCCTGTTTAATCCCACTCTGACGATGAACAACTATCAGCCACTCTATTTATGGCATTTTAAAATTAAATTGGTGTGATACTTGCCGAGAAAGGAGGATGACATATGTTGTACTTCTTTCCAAATAACACAACGCTGGATGCTAATTTGACCAAAACCATAGATGGTCTCAAAACGCCAAACCAAAAGTGTTTTGGTGATATTATGGAGTGTTTTGGAAAATGGTAATCTCTTGTTAGATTAAAAATTATTATACACTATACATATACGCCATACCTAAATTAAACTAGAAAAGGTGAGAAAGGGACACTGAAAAGGGAGATTAGATAGATTGGGAACAGGCCCTTATGGACAATTTTCTCTAGTGGTGAAGAGTAGAAGAAAGAGGGATTATACTGATTATATCTCAGCGAGTGCGATAATAACGTGCAATGTTTGAAAGAAGAACTTCCGCAGTTAGAAATGGGAGCAAGCCTATGGATACAGGTCTACATCAAGAAAATGGAAGGGTTTGTTTTGGCCATTGGAAATTGGAGACAAATTGTTATGTCATGTGTGGGTTTTGATAATTTGTTAAAAATAGAGGAAAAAGCAGGAACTTGTAGGGAGCCATATCAAGCACTTTTTTCTCATCATGCAAAAGGAATATTTAGGGCCATGAGAAAGGTGTTCCCTACAAAGATGGATGTAAATGAACTGTTGTCATGCATGCACAAAGATGGAGAAGCTGAACAGCGGCCGCAAATGGCTGCAGCCAAACAGTATTTCACACCAGGCAACGACTGCTGCTTGTCATGTGGACAACCAGGTCACTGGAGTAATGAATGTCCTTTCTACCCACAGATCCCAGCATATTACAAATCTCTTAAAATAAAAAGGGGATGTAGAGGCTTTAGTAGTCATGCAAGACCACAGTTCCGCAAGCCGAGTAAAAGGGGCCGGCATCACCTGCCCCTACCTGATATGAATCCTAAGCCCTCATCAAACTAGTGGTAGCAGAAAGTTGTGTCCATCAGTTGTAAGTTGTAGGTAAGGAGAAGAATTTTGAGTAGAAGTGGAGGTGTGAATCAGTTTCTGAAATGGTCGGTTAAGAATGGTCTGTGGATAAGTAATGATAAAAACATTTGGTCAAAAGGAAAGATGTTTTTCGGGGCAAGACGGTGATACACAGAGGATTCTAGTTGGCTTTGAAAAAACATTGCATTACAAAGCCCATGAGATATATGTTTTTTCAGGAATTTGTTAATTACAGAAGTTGAATTTATCATTGAAAGTGAAAACGGTTACTCTTGCATCCTTACTGTACAATGCTTGACAATCTCATTTAAAAGGCATGGTTCTGACAGAGAAGTCTTAGCAACATAAATAAATAGTGGTGACATTAATTTGAAAAAGAAAACTTAAAAGGTTTAATGTAAAATAGATGTAGGTTTTAATTGAATGGTAAAGGAATGATTTCCAAAGTTCAGCACAGGTGAGGTCAGACAACATAACACCTCAGTTTCAATTCTGCAGAAATAAAAGTTGTATGTTTTTCTTGTATTTAACGAATATGTCTAGTTCTCCTTTACAGAATATAGTTGAAGGAGACAAAGAAAGCCTTAAAAAGGACCTAACAAAGGTCATGGAGTATCCAGGTTTAAATTTGCATTCAGGTGGAGATACCTGGAATGGGACACAGCAGGTGGTGGCACTAACACCAGTGCAGAACAGTCTCACCACCATAAGAAGAAAACCTGGTAAAATAACATCTTAAGACTCTCAGGGTTCCACAAGAAGGACTACAGCAGAGACGGCGTAGTTAAACAGGGGGAGTTGGATCAAGGTGATCTATGAGATGATCAGACAACAGTAACCCAAAGGACAGGTAAACATAAAAATATGTTATGTGTCCTCTAGGGGAGGAAATGAATGAACAGTGAACAGTATTGATGAAAGTGATGTTCCTAATTTAGGGATTCCTGGTATTATTTCCTAATGGGGGACGCCCCGGGTAAATCAAAGCAAAAAGAAAAAGGAAAAGAGAAGGTAACAAAAACTAAGAATGAACCTAAAACTTAAACGACCTATGCTTTTTACCCATACAAACCATAATGGAGACAGGGCTATGGTAGGAAACACTACTAGGGCCCATTTCACAACTATTAACCCTTTGCTGATCTGTTTTAAACATTAACAAATAGTCAATGCAAGAGTAAACATTATGAGCTGCTGAGTAATGTATATATTCTCGACTTTTTGGGTTCAACTCCCTCAATAATTAACTTCCGGCGGGAATTGAACTTTTTGTTGATGTTTTTTTATGAGGGACTTGCCATTAGATGAGTCCATTTTGGGGTTAAGTCGAATATTGAAGTCACCCCCACACATTGGCTTTTTGTTGTCATTATTCCAAGTATACAGTACATTTATAAAAGGACCAGTCACTGACAAATTCTAACATACACGTTAAAGAAACTCACTGAATCATCTTCAACTTTACCTGTTATTATTCAATTCAATTCAATTTTATTTAAAGTGTCTTATCATAACAAAGTTATCTCAAGACACTTTACAGTTGAAGTAAGACTATAGTTGATTAAGGAAAAACAGATCCCAGCAATACAACGATGAGCAAATCACAATTATGATGAATCTCCATCCATCCATAAGGAGACGGTTGTGTTAAAAGGATAAATATTTTCCAGTTATAAAGTCAAACTTCACCATAAAGGGTCATACATTTTGACTGGAAATTTCTTTCAAAACCACGCCTCCTCGATCAAGGTCAGATATAGAGATTAAACAACACCCCCAACTTCTGGAAAAGATTTCACAGGTCAAAAGTCACTTACTTTTTAGTATATTAGTAGTCTCTTTATTAAATTCCAACAAATTTAAAGCAAGAGAATTGGCAAATAAACACTGCAGAGACAAAGAGAAGAAATACAATATAAATGAAAACTATATAATTAAACATATTTATAACTAACTTATTAAAGAAGTACTGACAGAAGAAGAAACTGTTAAACTATGGAATTTGAAAGTAGATCTAGATAAAATGTATTCTAAATTAACTTAAGGTGCTTTTGTTTATTCCTGAGCAAAGTGGTCAGAAGAAGAAGAGAGAAATAATAGCTATTTCTTTTCTCTTGAAAATGAGAATTAATATAAGCTCGCTCCAAATTGATGATAATATCATCTTGAGACCTTCTTATTCCGAAAGCAGGTAAGGGCCATACTGTACCGGACAACTGGAGACCTATAGCCCTTTTAAATGTAGATTTCAGAAACCTTGATGAGATTATTAATAAGACCCAAACAGGCTTTATGAAAAATTGTCAAATCTGCCTAAATATTCAATTTTTTGGACCATTATACACACCTTTGCCACAATTTCTTATTTTGTTTGGTTTTGGAGACAAATGTATTAAATACATCCAAATGCTATATACTAACTTAAGCAGTTTGGTCATGCGATTCCCATATGATACTAAAAGCTCCCAATACTTAGATCTGCAACAAGAATACATGGGCGTGATTAGAGCTGCTGGTTTTCCCATTAGTTGCCCTTTAATGTAAACATACAAACTGATACAAACACAAACACACTTTGTTGAAGATAAATGAGACACTGACAAATCACTTATATGAGAGACTCTTGATTTATCATGTCAAATGTCATTTTGGATGTCCAAACAGGAAACAATTCTCAGAGAAAAATATATAAAGTGGCATGAAAAAGTTTGGGCACCCCTGTACTTTATCATGATTTTCCTTTATAAATCATTGGTTGTTTGGAAAAAAATGTTCAGTTAAATATATCTGATGTTGAGAGGAATCCATGCGCCCCTCAACTTAAACAAGATTCCCCGTCCCTGCACTGGCCACACAGCCCCACAGCATGATGGAACCACCACCAAATTTTACTGTAGGCAGCAAGTCCTTTTCTTGGAATGCTGTGTTCTTTTTCCGCCATGCGTAACGCCCCTGGTTATGCCCAAATAACTATTTTACTTACATCAGTCCACAGCACCTTATTCCAAAATGAAGCTGGCTTGTCCAAATGTGTTTTAGCATACCCCGTTTGTGGCATGTGCAGAGAAAAGGCTTTTTCCGCTTTACTCTTCCATAAAGCATCTCCCTGTGTAAAGTGCGCTTAATAGTTGAACGATGCACAGTGACACCATCTTCAGCAAGTTGATGTTGCAGGTCTTTGGAGCTGGTCTGTGGGTTGACTGTGACTGTTCTCTTCATCCTGTGCCTCTGTTTATCTGAGATTTTCCTTGGTTTCTCATGATTGGACTCACCTGTGTATGGAGGTCAAGGGTTACTGAGGTTACCAAACCAATTTGGAGTTCCAATAATTAGTGCTAAAGGTATTAAAATCAATAAGATATAAGGGTGCCTAAATTTATGCACATGCCTAATTTTGTTTAAATAATTCTTGCACACTTTCTGTAAATCATATAAACTTTATTTCACTTCTCAAATATCACTGTGTTTTTCTCCTATAAGATATATTTAACAGGAATTTTTATCCAAACAACCAATGATTTATAAAGGAAAATCATGAAAATGTACAGGGGTGCCAAAACTTTTTCATACCACTGTATATATATATATATATATATATATATATATATATTTTTTTTTGTTTACCTCAAATGACATATTAAGGTAGGCTAACTGTGAAACAAGTGACAATACAACATATAACAAAGAAAAATGCTAATGTCAATCTTATCAACCAACACTATGAAAGCACTGTTCGATTATAATATTATGGCTGTGAAGGATGGGCTTAAGGAATAACTGTTTAGGACTGGATCTTTTCTCCTCTATGGTATGCAGCTTTCTCTCCAAAATTCTTATGCAGCATTGGTCTGCATTGGTAGATTAACAGAAGACTCTTTAGAAGAACTATTACAGATGTAGATAAACTGTGCTATATTTAAACACGTCGTAATGGCCATTTCGAGTTATTGTTCGAAAGAATTTTCTCCGAAATAAACAACAAAATCAGCACAACACACATTTTATATGTTTCCAAATCATGCCTTCGGTGTCCACATTAAAGTCATCATCACATTCTCTTCCATGCAACAAAATGTCCACATAAGATTAAAATTTTGTAGAGATTGTCTCATAATTCACTTTCTGTTTGAAATTTCATATTCCTTAACTACATAGGTAAAAGCCACGGACGAGCCTTCTCTTGAGTTTAAGTGAAAATATGTCAAGGTTCGGGACCTGTTTGTTGGGGTTCTCCCCGTTGAATGAGAGTTTAGCCTCTCTTCACCCTAGTGTGGGCAAAATATATCAACTCACAACAATGAATAACTTTATTAACATTGTTTTTTAGTCTTATTAGTAACTAGTAAATTTAGATAACAGTCTGTCAGAAGACGCTTTAACTCCTGCCTCCCCAGAGAACTTCATTCATGTTCCGGGTGACGTTGGGGACATTAAGACCGGTGCTGTGTCTCAAATTGCATACTTCTCTTAGTATACTAGAAGTTAGTATGCATCAGGATAGTGTACGTACTAACTAGTAGGCAAATTCTCGACAGATAGTATGTCTCAAATCAAACACTTCTGCTACTCACTAACAAAAACCCAGGTTTGGGAGAGGTTTGGTGAGGCCATGGAGAACGACTTCCGTACAGACAGCCATCAGGCGTTTTAGCAGGGAAAGGCAGTGTACTGTCAACACTTTTTACAGTGGCAACGGCAGACAGCTCACTTCTTCTCAGGATGTTTTTAATCAAGTCCACGAAGCAGGGTCAGGGGACTCTGATGTGGGCTACTGGAGTGATGGTCTCTCTTATTAAGAAGGAGGATCAAAGGTTGTCTTTCAACTTTGGAGGGATTACACTCCTCAGCCTCCGTGGCAAGTTCTATACACGGGGGAGGGGTTATGTATGATTTAATAATGTCTATAAAGCCTATAGTAAGGACTGACTGCCTAAACCAGAGTTTTTAGACACCCAAGAGTTTAAGACACCGTGCGCTCTCTCTGTGTATCCTTTTTTTCTGCATTATTTATCATCTGTGCAGTTTAAACCCACACTTTTCTTCTCCATCTCCTCCGAAGTTCCAGGGCTCCACCTCAGCTAGCAGCTACTAGATCCAGGATCTCCACCATGTCAACGGATCCAGATTTCTTTCCATGAACCTCCCTGGACTCTGTTTCCCAACTCAATACTCTCTTTTCACTCATTGTATCCTCCCTCACTCTTTTTTACCTCCATCTGTCAATTATTACAACTCTCGAGCATATCAAGTTAAGTGTTATAATTGGAAACTATCAATAAAATTGAAGTAATCTATGTCAGGTTTCTTTAGAGGTTTCTTTGGAATTAGGATCAGTGTACAGTACACATGACTGCCCTTTTTTACATTTTTTTTAACAACATGACATACTAATGGTAACATATTTAGGGAAGGTTTTGTCTTTTGTGGGATATCTCAGCATACAGTTATTTGATGTGTATCATTACACACAATTCTAAGAATATTTATATACAACTATTTACAAGGAACTGGAAATTCACAAATAAATCTTTCAAATAACCACTTAAAATAACTCATCATGACAGCCAACCTTTTTCTTTATTGACTGACGAGCCTCACAGACTTAAAAAATGACAGTGTTTTCTATATTGAGGAAAATGTTCCACTGCAGCATTTCTGGTACAAAAGCTTTAACTTTTTCCTGGTTTTTATAATACATAACTTTAGCTCATGTAACCCCCCCCCAAACAAAAATGTGCACCTGATTACAGAGCAGTTTACAAGTTACTTCTTTATTTCACGAGACATCTTAGCACAAGAAAGAATCCATAATTTTGAATACATTATACAACTATTAAGATAAAATATACCAAATAATGAGGCAAAATACACACAGGGAGTTTTGAACAGAAAAAAGCAAACAGAATTTTCCTTTCATTCCACATTTGGTTCAGGACTCCATTTACATAACAATCCGAAACAATTTTAAACCTTTCTACCACAGAGGCTTTTGGACACAAAAGGCTTGCTTTGAGAGTGTAGAATCAGACTTTAGAGATTTCTAGAAATTTTAACATCAATTATACCTGCGCACACGCACACAGAAAATTAAGTTTCGTATTGAAATAAATAAAACCAAATGCAAAGGCTAAGGTGATATGAAGCAAACAGGTGAGATGGTGAGTCTAAAAAAAATCCTGATTGAACCAATGGTGACAACAGTTGTCTGTCCTCACTTGTCCGAGACTGTTGAAGTGGGGAAACAATTAGACGTTAGCTTAGGCATATCTATAGAGTTTAGAGAAAATGGGTAAAGGGAATTAGTGAAGTAACACAGTTTTAGTAAAACATCACAGTTTGCATGTGTCATTCTGTAATATAAACAAGATATCGAGTTGAAGAGGCATACCAATTGTATTATGATGTTGCTTAGAAGTGCCATGCAAATCTAAATAGAGAAAGAGATTCAGTCTGACTGTGGACATTGTGCTCACTATCTGTGGCTGGGTGTCATGGTAATGCCAGTGAGGTGTGCTGCTCACACAGAAAGCTTTTCTGGACTTGTGGACAAGCTCTGCAGCAAACCTTTCTGGAAGTCCTGCTGTGGTAATTCAGGAATGAGTGCCTCCAGTAACAGATCAAATATACAGTAGAGCAGATTCCTGAAAGAAAGGAAAAAAGAACATAATACCTCTAGAAATATTTTTTAAAAAAATAATTCAGATAAAATACAGTATATATAAAGAAAACTATGCATTGAACAGGAAGACCAGCTGCTGTCTATATATATATATATATATATACAAACAATAATAAAATGTATATTTATCAAATTATAGAGTTATAAACCATTTTTTTTTTTTAATCATTTATAACCACAGAGACCTTCTGGTCTCAGATATTAGATATTATTACAAATATTGCTTTGCAATAAACAGCTACAGAAAATGTTTTGAAATCTAACAAAGGAAGGAATGTCGATGTTAACATGTGATTGATGAAAGTGTTTTAAAATAATTTAAACTACAATAAAGGTGAACTGATGTGTTGATTTGAGTGTCTTTTAAATTAATATTCGATCTCCATTGTACTCACCATGAATGTTTCTTTTAGCACAAAACTCTTTATATTGAAATATTTGCATATGCAATGAGTTTAAGCCTGCCCACAAAATAAATACTGGCAATGCATCAAGGTCTGTCAATGTGCAACATCAATCCCAGAAGTTGCCATCTCCAGGGGACTTATTGTATAAAAAAAGCAGGCATAACAGCTGTAGTATTATTATATTATTGTGATGTATAGTTGATAATATTTCTTGAAATGAATTGAATATTATCTATATTGTGTAAACCTTATCCCTACAGACACCCATTTCTTACTTTATATTACCATTTATGCAATGTGACCATACGTTATGTAGCGTAACATTTTTTGATGCACATTGAAAGTTCCTTTAGCTCATTGTTTTTTTTTATCTAAAACTTTATTTCTCTACTTTTTTTTATATACAGCATCAGTAGGATGACACCGACTAGAAGCAAGAGTCAATAATATTTGAAATGCAAAAAATGTATGAAAATACGTTTTCTTTTTATACTTGAAGGCTGTTGAACAACACTGTTTGAATGTTTAATTCAGTTTGTTTTATTTTAAAAGTACAATGTGCAAATACATTAAAAAGCCATCTTTTGGCTGCACCAGATTTAGCACAATGCTACTATCCATCTAGTTGAATATATTTTGTGATTTATTTACACATTCGTCAGACAAATACAGTATGTATATAGAGATAGAGAGATAGAAATATAAAAGTTATATAATTAAATAGTTTCCCCAACACACAGACGATAGATTCATAATTCAAGAACAGTGCAATAAAAAGAACAAAGTGCAAGATGACAAAATCTAAGCATAAAGAACATAGATCAAAGAAAAATAACACAAAATAAAGGACACACAGATTAACATGGCATACATCATCTTTTCACTCCGCTCCTGCCCCCAAACTCAGAATGATAAGAGTGAATGATTAATAGAAAGATAGAATGAATGATTAATAGAATGAAAGATTTAGAGATAGAATGATGGATAGCTAGATAGATAAGACTTTATTGATCCCTCTGGCGGTCTCCTCTTCAGGAAATTGTTTTTCCAGCCACCACACAGCAACACAGATGATAGACTCATAAAAAAGAAAAAAAGAATACAGCCTAATAGCACAAGGAATTAATGAGTCTCTGAGTCTGGTTGTTGCATCTCGGGAGGTGCATTCATGCACTCCATCTGCTTCTCTGCTCACTGATGACAGTGAGCAGAGGATGACTAAAACACAGAATTGATTTGATTTAAAGTTGTTAAGTACCTCACGAAAGTAAATATAAGTTCAAATAATAATAAAATAGTAAAGGGATAGCTTTGTAAGAGCTCACCTGTTTATGTAGGGGTCCTGGATTGAGTCCAAAACTATCTGCCAGCTGAATTTGTACTTCTCTGGACCAAGAATATCTGAGATTAGGTCTGGGAGCATAAACAGAAAAATATAAAAGTTTAAAACTCATTGTTGTAAATAAAATGTAGAATGGTGTTCTTAAAACCTGGAAGAAGTCCCATTAGAACATCTAATGCCTGCCGTTTTGTTCTCTCCTTTTGCTCCAGACTCCGTTCAAATGGAGGAAAAGTGGGGAGAACTCCATTGGGCCAGACAGCCTCTTGAATTACCTGCAGGTACGTGACCCAGTACCCAGCACATGTCAGGTTAGTAACACCCACATCAATCCACCTGTAAAACAAACACAAGCAGATAATTTTAACAGGCATAGAAAAAGTAACATGTGGATGAGAAGTGATATTTACAAGTTTGCATAAGCCCCTCAAACTAAAATGCCAATTTTTTTCTGGAAATTAGGATGCTTACACTAACCACATCCACTCTTGTCGTTATTGCTCAATCATCAAAGATCAACGCATTAGCCCAATAGGAGGTCACAATGGGCTCTGCTCGTGTCACCTCTCACTTCCCAAGGTTTCAGACGGAGGAGAACTTCATTAAGTTATAATTTTAGATAAACAACATTGGAGAGGAAGACTAAAATATTTTAGTCAGGAGAGTTGGTTTTTCACATTTGTTGCACTTCAACCCTTTTGATCTTTGAAAGAGCCCAGAAGGTGTAACAAAATTTCCGCTTTTACTGTACGTATTTCTGAAAGCCAGGGAGGTCGTTCACCTTGACTTAGGGGCAACAAGGGATTCCTCAAAAATATCTGTTTGGCCCACTGAGTCACCTTAAGCCAGAAATAACGACACGGAAGCTGAGCTATGAGGCAAAAATTTGCCTGAGACACAAAGCGGCTAGCTGAGCACTAATTTGCAGGCGAGGCATCAAAGTTTTCTTTTCGAGTGGAGTGCAACCCGAGCATGCCCCAAGTCAAACAATTGGCGTCTTTAAGTGCGGCCCACAAGAGCGCTTTAAGCGGCCGGTGGAAATGTATACACAAACCTGCCTGAGGATGTTACGCCATAGTTCGAGCCGTAGTTCTGAAATAAACTGTGAACCTCTGTCAGTAGTGATATCGGTCGGTGAACTTGACACACTCTCTCCTTTTCAGCTGCTTAAAATGTTTTCATGCCTTCATCACCACCATACTTAACTATTGAAATAGTATCCTATATGGTCTCCCCTCCACTGCTCTTCAAAAACGGCAATATACAGGTACATCTCAAAAAAATTGAATATCAAGAAAAAGTTCAATATTATTTGTTACTCATTTCAGAATGTGAAACCCATATATTATATAGTGTTTTAGAAAATTAGAATATTACATAAAACCAATGAAAAAAAAGCATATTTTATACATAAATTAATGAATTACTGCATCAATGCGGCATGGCATTGGAAGCCATCAGTGTGTGGCACTGCTCAGATGTAATGGAAGCCCAGATTGTTTGATAAAAGCCTTCAGGTCATCTGCATTGTTGAGTCTGGAGTCTCTCATCTTCCTCTTGACAATACCTCACAGATTCTCTATGGGGTACAGATCAGGTGAGTTTGCTGGCCAATCAAGCACAGTAACAACTGGTCATTGAACCAGCTTTTGGTAACTTTGGCAGTGTGGGCAGGTGCCAAGTCCTGCTGGAAAATGAAATCAGCATCTCTAATAAATTGGTCAGCAGAAGGAAGCATGAGTTCTAAAATTTCCTGGTAGATAATCGTGCTAACTGCGCACTTCAGAAAACACAGTGGACCAACACAAGCAGATGACATGGCTCCCCAAATCAACATTTCAGGGAATAAACATTTGAATTTTATTTACTCTATGTGTAATGAATCTATATAATATATGGGTTTCACATTCTGAAATGAGTAACAAAAAATATTAAACTCTTTCATGATATTCTAATTTTTTGAGATGTACCAGTATATATATATATATATATATATATATATATAAAACTCAAAATTCTTCTGCTAGACTGCTCACTGACACACCCTTAAGAGAAAACATAAATATTAAATTACCAGTGCAAAGGATCAGTATCTATTAAGTGACAAATTGATCTGATGTATACTGCCTTTGTCACACACTATCAACGTTTTGATCCCAGCATTTCAGTCTTTGCCACAAAACAGCTGAAGTTAAATGCAGAGCCCTGGATGACATTTTAATACACAAGTCAAAGGTGAGGGATGCAAACAGACAAAAAGCTTGGGGCATGGATTCTTTCCCCAGCTACAGGTATTTTAAGATAGTGTTTTTCACTTTTGTTTCACTAGCTATGGCTAAATGTAACTTAAGGTGTAAATGATAACCAGTACTGAACTATGATAATGCAAAAATGTATTAAGATAACTGCAAGCTTTTGTTTAATCCCCAGTGATGTATGGTGTTACAGTATGTATTTTAGGACAGCAGTAAAACAAGCTTGGTAATTGACCTGTATAAATCCTTAAAATGTCTAAATAGTTATATTGTTATAGATCAGGGGTCATCAACCCTATAACCGCGGGCAGCCTGGTCTCCCGTAGGACTTCTAAAAATAGCAAGTTGCCCTTATGGTTCGCAAAAAAAATTAAATAAATGCTGCGCCTTATGTAGATTCTACATCACAGGTGTCAAACCGGTCCAGTAAAGGGCCAGGGCGGTGTAGGTTTTTGTTCCAACCAGTCAAGCACACATGAGTTAACCAATCAGGTGTCGGCTTAAACAAGCAACACCTGACTGACTAATTGATTGATTACCGTCTTCAGGTGCCTGATTGGTTAACTCATGTGTGCTTGACTGGTTGGAACAAAAACCTACACCACCCTGGCCCTTTACTGGACCGGTTTGACACCCCTGTTCTACATCAACCCTAAGTGGACATGGAAGAAAAAAAATATGTAGAGATATCTGAAGAGGATTTTAATTGAAAGTGGAATCTTGGCATAAAACGTACTGCGCTCTAGGAGATCTCGTCAGATTCATCAGCAACCAGTTGCAAACCTCTGCACAAAGTCTCACGCTTTGAATGTGACAGTCACGCAATTTGACCCACTCTCACACCACACGCCACACTTGAGATTTCAACAGGCTTTAATTTACCCATTCAATACTATACATTTATAGATAATAAACGATGGTCATATTTGCGTAAATAAAGCAAATCATTAAAGCCTTCACGCAATATTAACCAATTAGAAGAAAAAAATAAACACCAAACCCACCTAAATGATTCACATCTGCAGGAGTCACTTAGATTGGAAACTATACACCAGACTACAGCAAACTAGTGGATAAAATGGAATGCCAGGTTTCTCACTAACTGACAGGCAAGACTGAACAGTGTTTTCATAAAACACTATGTTACCTCAAAGTTGGAGTTGACATATTGTCATGTATTGGAAAAAAACAATTTGAGCTCGGTTTTTTGTTGAATGAAATTGTGACACTTTCATTTGCACAAAATAAATGTCACTTTGACAATGAAACATAAATACATTCATTTACAAATACTAATTTATGAATACAGTTTTTTGTGTGCACTTTATAGTTTATGTTTTAATATGTTTATACATATTTTTTGAGCTGTTAGCCTTTGAGCCATTTTGTTATCTTGAGGTATCCCTTGGCTTTAAAAAGGTTGGTGACCCTTATATAGACCGACAGTCAAGCACTGTAATTAAGGGTTATCTTTCTGGTAGAAAATTTTGGATCAGATACTACTGAGGCGCTGGGGGAATGGATTTAGACATTTCCAATGTGTTTAAAGTACCTGACAAACATACTGTATACTGAACACTGCTTAAGAGTAATACTTTTGTCATTTCCCTGTATATTTTTGAAAAAGTGGTTTCATATAAATGACCTTGGGGGTAGTGACTCTTTCTACCACAAAATTCATCTTTACATTTATAAAATGCAACTGGATACAGTTGAGATCAAAGAGAAGCAGCAAACTTCTAGCAATTTTGGTACAGGTTGAAATAGGTTAGTGTTGTATTAGGATGGTTATCTATATAAGAGGAATGTAAGGTCACAGAGCTAACCTCGCAAAGATAAGAATAATATAAGAACAGTGGTATCATAATATTGGTGACCTCTGCCTGATACTAACAACCAATCCTATCATGCTGGCGGTATTTAGTATTCACTTTGTCATTGTAACCTCTGTTATTTTATGCGTCGTTTCATTCAGTATAAAAGAGTGATTTCACCTGTTAATGAGGGTTCCAAAGAGCAGCCTTATGGTTCTCTGGATGTTCTCAGTGCAAAGCCAGCTCCAATGCTCTTTCATCAGCAGACACATGATGTTAAGGGCCACGTCAGCCAAAGCGGTTTCAGATTCTAAAGCAGTAACAACATTAATTAACAAGTATATCATATCTTACTATTGTTTGTAGAAAGAAAAACAAAACAAAGTTACGATTTCTGACTTTTCTGTCTGACGTGCTGACACTGCTACCGTGTGGTCATTAGGGTGATCATGTGTCTAGATTTAGGCTGGACAGTCTGCCGGACCCTCCTTTTAAAGTTGCACGTAAAGGCTATGCAGCGCAAGACTTTTGGTTAAAAAAAAAAATGGTTAGAAAAGTTTTCACTTCATTTTCCGATTTCTCATTGGTTGAAAATATGAACAAGTTAACATAATAAGTGACACTGCTAGCAAATGGGGGCTTATTTAGATTGTCAACCAATGTGAAATCAAAGATTTGAGTGACAATGCTTTTAGCCAATCCCTTTTAACTGAAAGTCATTATCAGAAGGTATGCTACGCTGCGTTCAAGTGCAACTCCAAAAGGAGATCATATGTACGTTCGACCAGAGGCTGCTCTAGTCAAGGCATTACAATTCTGGAATGTCCGTCCTAAGTCTGGACGAGTGACCACCCTATTTGAGACCCTCTCACCCAATTTCATCAATATGCTGGTGATGTCTGTAGTGTTTAGCAATACTTGCATGGTGCTGCAGGTGTATGTTTTCATTTTACATTACAGGCAATGAACATGACTCAGATGATATAGCATTTGTGCTACTGGATAGCGTGATGCAGTTCAGGGAGCAAATTCTACAAGAGACCAAACTCCCTTCAGTTTTTTGCTTTTGTTCGCAATACCTCACTGTAGTGAAATAATGAAAAAAGACTTTCAACCAGAATATTTCTTAAATATTTATCTAGATTTGTTGATAATGCGTCCTTCTTTTAAACACAATTTAAAAACTACCCTCCAGCAACCCATTGTAGTATTTTGTATACTCTTCTTATTCTTCTATTCTTTTGTGTTGGTATGAAATTTATAAAAATCCCACTACATCTTCTAAAAACAGGGTCAAATTGTATATACCAATGGTATTAATGGAAATTATATTTCTACAGGGGCAGCATTTAATGCAGTGACTGGTGTAAGGAGCGATCATGCTAAAGATAAGATTAAAAGTCTTAATATAATTTGGAACAAAAAATAAAACTGATGTTAGAAAAAAAATATATTAAAATCAAGCTGAATAGACTTGAATATAATTTTTTTCAAGTTTTTTATCTGAAGTGAAAGCCCCTTTAAAATATATATATTTTTAACACTCACTTAAATGTTTTTGACAGACAATAACTACTCACAATGACAAAAGTCCTTAAACAAAAGTTCCTCTGTTATATTATATAAACTAGTAATAAATAAATAAATTCAAAATGAAATTGTCAACCTAAACTTTATTATAATTTCCTTGACCTTATGAGGGCAACATAAAGTGCACAGTTAAAGTGCTGCATGCAAAAATTAATTTTAATATTAGAATTAGCAATATAGCATGAATTTACTTTTTATACATTATGCTAAATACCCCGGTAAGATTTGATATAAAGAAAAATATGACTGAAGACATAACATGTAAATATTGTAATAAATGCATATCGGCTTGATTTTTTTTAGTAAATGAGAAGGACACTAACAGATTAGCAAAATGACTTAACCTATACTCTGGAATTAAGATGATTTTATTTGAAACTTTTTAATAATATTTCTGTACTTACTTGTATGCGTCAACTTTAGGATTGTTTATATTTTTCCCCCCAATCGATTGTATCTTCCTGAGTGAATTGGGTTAACAAACATTACTATTAGTTTCTCAAATAATGACCTACAGACTCTGAGTTGGTGGGGTAAGTAAGTAATTTATATTTTTAGAGTGCTTTTCCAGACCAGGGTCACAAAGCGATTAAACAATCAAAACAATACTCAATAAAATATATGCTAAAAGGTCAAGACAACACCGAGACAAATAAAGGAGTCTCAGAAAATCAAGGAAAAGCCTGCACGAATAAAAGTGTCTTAAGCTGATTCTTAAAGGAGTCAGTAAACTCCATCAAGCGCAGACAGAGAGGAAGACAACTAGTGTGGTTACTAAAGACTTGCCATCTTCACAACTCATTTTTATTATTTACCAACTAAAGTAAATATTTATTATAATAATTTAATAATTACATTTACTTAAGAACTATTGTACTAAATTATCTAAATAAAAGTCATGGTACAGGTCCAAAATAATATAATAAAAACCAATTTGGCAAGAATTTCTTTGTTTTGTAATGGGCAATGGCTTCCTAATCTATAAAAACAAAGGAAGCTGTGCTTATATGCTTAATTAAGAGCATAAATCTCACCGCCACTGTGACTCTGCTTTCTGTCTTTCATGTACAATTGGAATTGACCTGTTGGACTGTCCTCTGGCTCTGGAAAGACTGCCAGACTTTCTTGTCCACAAATGAAAGCTACCAAAGTCTCCAAAGACATGCCATTGAGCATCTGATAAAATAAAGTAAAATAAAGTCAATCAAATGTCATAGGACATAACAATGTGGTGCTTTATCACTTACCGTGCAAGCTTGCTCTGAATTGAAACAAACTGGTTGTCTGATATCAGAGCAATTCATGAAGGAGATGTTCTTACTGGAGAATTTCAGCAGGGATCTGTAATAATACCAGGTTTAAAATTCCAAAAATAGTCATGTCGCCCAAATTTCTTTGTTTAAGAATTGGGGGGAAATGTGCTACTCTTCTACCCATTAACCAAACATTATTTATTTTTCCTGTATACTTTATCGCACTATTTTTAACTTATTAATATTTATATTTAACGGTTGCCAAGAAACAAAATTTCGTTGCCAGTTTCACTCCGGTATTTTTCAATGCAAAGACAATAAAAGAAAGTCTAAACTCTAAACCCTTAGACTTTTTGTCCTTACAAGATTGCAATGTACTTTTCTAAATTGACCCTGGGTGGGGTTTTCCAAATCATATTCATAAAACTGAACACATTAAACACCTTTTAAAGGAGCGCAATAGTTATGTAAAAAACAAAACTGGAGGTATAAGCATTTGATAGACATAAAAGACCAATATAGTCTGTTCCTTATACCCAAACTTTGGGTTTGCAAATAATAAAGATTATTCATGTTACTTCACATGCGTTTCACTTTTTGCTCGTACTTGCTTTTTTTGTCACCGATCATCTTGCCGCCATCAATATCCTCACAATCATCTGTGGGGCTCTGAGGTTCTGAGCGAGGGAATGCCGTCTTCAGGGTGTCAACAATAGCATTCATCACAATCTGAAATCAAATATTTTTTTAAGGAAAGTATTGTTTCCAGAATGTATTTGATAACATTACATTACTACTGTCAGAAATTGATTAAAGAATATATTTAACACCAAGTATAATCGTTCTCAATTAAGACTTAGTCAGGAGTTTATGAATACCTGGAAAAATGAATGCCATTTATTTTGGTATTAAAAATGAGGGGTAAGCCTTCTGACGTATGACCAATGTCACATGAGATGTAAATCCTTTTACCACTGACCAAACATCCACGATCCCTAGATTTGTCAGCCTTAATATCTTTGTAGGATATGCAAGCGATGGTTAGACCTTTTTTAAGTTTTAAGATTTTTGCTTTAAAAAGTATGTTCATTCAACTAGCGCCTGTCGTATCACCTGTTGTATCGTAGTGCAGCATCGTGCAGCGTCTCTCTCGCTCCAAGCAGAACAATCTTTTTTTTCTTTTTGTTCGCCTTATTCCTGGAGCATCCGTGAACATCTACATTTATTTTTGGACCAACATCCTTCGAAGTCGAATCGGGCCGAGGACAAGTCTGAAAAACTTCCCGGTGAGCGCATTCGTCAAACTTTCCCCTCACTATGTCTCCCTCTCCCTCTCCCTCCTCTGTTCTTTCCTGCTCGGTGTGTCAGATGTTTAGTTACGCTTCGACCTCCTTTAGAGATAGCATTAGTTGTGTAAAGTGTAGCCTGTTAGCTAGACTGGAGGTGAAGCTCGTTGAACTAGAGAGCCGGTTGTGCGCTGTCAAAGCTAAACCGCTAGCTAGCCAGTGTCAGGTAGACAGTGCACAGCCACATAGCTTAGCAGGTAGTCCTCCAGCAATTCCCGAGCAGCCGGGAAACCAGGGTCGGTGGGTGACTGTTCGTGGGATGAATAGTTCCCGGCCAAAGTCAATGGAGCACCACCAACCCCTTAGCGTTTCGAACAGATTTTCTCCACTCGACAAGTCACCGGTCGAGGAACCTGCTCTGTTCATAGGCGATTCCATTCTTCGGAACGTTAAACTAGCGAAGCCAGCGAGAGTAGTCTGCATTCCTGGGGCCAGAGCGGGCGACATTGAATCAAATTTAAAGCTGCTGGCTAAAGCTAAACATAAATACAGTAAGATAATTATTCATGTCGGCAGCAACAACATCCGAATACGTCGCTCGGAGGTCACCAAGGTAAACGTTCAGTCGGTGTGTGCATTTGCACGAACAATGTCGGACTCCGTAGTGTTCTCTGGACACCTTCCCAATATGGCCAATGATGATATGTTTACTCGCTATTCATCATTTAATCGCTGGTTGTCGGAGTGGTGCCCCGCAAACGGGGTTGGCTTTGTTAACAACTGGAAAACCTTCTGGGGAAAACCTGGTCTGCTTAGGAGAGACTGCATCCATCCCATGTTGGAAGGAGCATCTCTCTTGTCTAGCAGTGTTGAGAGTTTTAGTGTAACGTGACAACTCAGAGCACAGATCAGAAGGCAGAACTGCGGTCTTCCACACTCTTCTGCCCTTCTCCCACAACAGCCACCCGCCTCTAACCACATAGAGAAGGTCAATCTGACCCGCTTAATAAAACCAAGTAAAAATGTCAGTAGAAGAGCTATTAAAGAAAATCTAATTCAAATAAATCTAAATCAAATAAATACTACCATTGTAGAGGACAGGAGAATTAAGTGTGGATTGTTGAATATCCGATCCCTGTCCTCAAAAGCTGCACTAATTAATGAACTTATATCAGATAAAACCATTGACTTATTATTCTTAACCGAAACTTGGCTGTCTATAGATGATTACGTATCTTTAAATGAATCAAACCACCCAGCCACACGAGGAGGTGGAGTCGCAGCCATCATCAACTCATGTCTGTCAACCTTTACTAGACCACAATGTGATTTCAACTCTTTTGAAAGTATTATACTTAGCGTATCTAATACAACCTTGAGATCAGGTCAGTCACTTCTCTTTGTTGGAGTCTATCGTCCCCCTGGACCTTATTCTGAATTCTTGTCTGAGTTCCCTGAGTTCTTGACCAGCCTGGTGCTTAAATCAGATAAAGTGATTATTGTTGGTGACTTTAACATCCATGTTGATATGGTCCATGATAGCTTAGCTAACAGGTTTAACTCTATCTTGGAGTCATTTGGTTTCTCTCAGTATGTACATGAACCGACTCACTGCTTTAAGCACACATTAGACCTTGTCCTAGCATACGGACTTGAAATTAAAAATGTTATTGTCTCTCCTCAGAATTCAGTTCTTTCCGACCATCAATTAATAACCTTTGACTTCATTTTAAATGAGCCAAGTCTACAGAGCAGGAGCACTCTCAAAAGATGTCTGTCTGAAAGTGTCGTTACCAAGTTTATGGAAATAATTCCCTCTGTGCTCAGTAAAACGCCTAGTGACTTCATAAACTTTTTTAATGAAAAAATTGTAACTATTAGAGGAAAGATTCAAGACCTCCTATATTCTTCTAATACAACCAGTGCAGCCTCACCGGTCACAGACACTATGACTGATACATATTTTGACTCCTTTCTACCAGCGAGTCCTCGACAGCTGTCCCAGGTTGTTTCCTCCTCAAAGTCCACAACATGTCTTCTCGATCCTATTCCCACATGGCTACTTAAAGAACTGTTCCCCTTACTTAGCACTTTCATACTTGACATTATTAACTTGTCAATAACATCAGGCTATGTGCCTCAGATTTTTAAAGTTGCAGTAATTAAACCTCTGCTTAAAAAACCCACTCTCGATCCAGAGGTCCTCACTAACTATAGGCCTATCCCTAATCTAGTATTCATTTCATAGCTCTGTATATGAAAATTGAATTGAACTTCAACTACTGCAAGTATCCTAAATAATATCCAGTTTTGTCAATGTGGGGGGGGCCCCCCCCCCCCTCTTTTTTTTTTTTTGATTTTTCTATAACCAAATATGCAGTGACTATAAATTGTATAGCATACAAATTGTTGTAACTGATTGTGACCATTAAGCAAAAGGTTTACCTTGTCAATTCGAGACACTATGAAAGGCTTCTTCACAAAGGCGATTCTGGCATCTGTATTTAGAGCTAAAAACTCCTGCATCTCTCCGCTGTTAGCAATTTCAGAGAGACCACAAAGATGCTGAAACAAACAAACCACATTAGATTAGATAGATTAGCTGGACTTCATGAATCCCTCTGGAGATCTCCTTCTGGAAATTTGTTAATGTTAGAAATGTTGGTTAAAAACAGGTTAGCAGGGTGTGACTTAAATAAAAATTAGTAAAATATAATTAGTTAACCTTAACGTAGGTCTCAAGCATCCCTCGTCTGGCTTCAATTTTATCACTGTCCATGTTTCCAAAGGGCATTTCTGGAAATATTTTCTTCGGACCCTTGACACCTTTACTCATTAAAGAGAAAAATGTTATCGAGACATCACATACACCAACTGTTACAGTTAACACCAGGTGACATAAAAGGATAAAAAACAACCTTTGATGAGCTTCTTTAGTTCTCCTCTTTCTTCCAGTCGGGTTTGAAGATTTAAAAATTCGCTATACCTTCTGTTGACCATGTGATAGGCCACTGGCTGAACAGATGGTGGATTCTCTAAACCAGTTTGCAAAGTCTCTGCATCTTCATAGACTAACTGGATACTTCCTCGGTTGTCGCAGCCCATCGCAGTCTCATACTTAAAGTATACACAAAACAAGTGTTAAGAATACATGTAAGAGAAGTAAAGAAGTACAAATCAACACAAGATTTATCTATAGAAATATATAAGATGGGTTGAAAAAACATCTCAATCAGTGAATTATAACAATGCGTTCTTCTTTTGCATCCACCTATGGGCCAAACAAACAAAAAATTCTAAAAAGAAACACTGCTATATTAAAGGGCAAAGTTAAAAATCTGTATAATCATAGTATATCTAAAGCTAAAGATGTACTAATATTTTCTTTGTACCATTTTTTTTTTTACAGTCATTAGCTTTGTTATATTTTGAATTAAATAATTAAAATCTTCCAAGTTACTATTGTGGGACAACTACCTCGGATTCCTTAATATTAACAAAGTCAGAATAACTATCAACTGCAAGAAATACTTCAGATTTTAAGTAACCAAACATCACTGCAAGTTACAAGAGTCCTATGAATAAATATTTACATTCTTTAGTATATTCTGCTCACAATTTACTTTGATACATGTAACCCTGCTATTTCAGTTACTATTTTTATTGTTTCCTTACTTTAATGGTGTAGAGTGTGTAAGGGTGTGATCCAGTGCCACGATGTTCTTTTGCTGTGATGGTGCCAGTGATTCGAAGGTTCTGGATGACAATTGGTCCATCAGGACTACTGAGTGCCTCAAAACTAAATGCACCCATAGAGGAGGTGCCAGAAAATGGAGTGGCAACTGTCAGCTCATTGGTGTTCAAATGACCTCCTCCTTCAATACCAAGGAGGAGCTCTGTAGTTGCAATTGTGGGGGGAGAACTTTCTCCTCTCTCATAATTGTTGAGGCTCCCAAGTGAGGCCTCTGCCACTGGTCGAAAGAAAGAAGTGTCACAACTGTCTGACTGATCTACTGAATTCATTTGAACTTTTAGACAGTGACCGTTAACTGTACTTGGAGAAACAGCCTCTGAGTCATGGCCATTGTTGCTCTCGAGTGAAGTGCCATACTCCTTCTGTCTGCAATAGAGACCATCCTCCCGACCCATCATCAACAAGGAATCAATTGAACCTTTTGTATAGTCTGCTAATGGAGAGTCCAAATCAGATTCATTTTCCTGGTAGAATAGGTTGGACTTGGCCCCACTCATGTACTGTCTCAATAAGTGCTGCGCAGGTTCTTCTTCAACAATGTTGTGTTGACATTCCAAATCTTCAGCATCAATTAAGTCACAGACGGAAGCTTCAGTATTGATGCAGTCTATATTTTCAGCCAGTTCATTTGATAGTGTTAGAGGTGCTAAGTTTTTAGATATTAAGTCTTCATTTAGGAGGTGCTCATAAAGTGGAGGAGATGGTTGCTGTTCCTTGGATGCAATTGGTGCATTTGTTTCAAAGTTCTCCTTCTTGTAAGTAGAGCCTCCAAATATCTCTATCAGGAGCAGGTTTAAACAATCTGGATCAGAGAGTCTAGAAATGAATGGTAGCAGGACATTACACGTGATGAGCTCCCCAACAACAAAGCGTCCTGTGCTTGTTTCCAGGTGAGGCAATGGAACCAAAACATGCAGCAACATATCTACTAGTACTCTTGTGTAGTTGATGTGCACTAGCTCACTGTCCATGGCAGGGTGAGGTGTGGTCATGCTAGAATATGCCCCCCACAGGTCTTCAATGATCTTGTCGGCAGGTGGATTTCTGTGGATGGTCAACTGCTCCTTTGCATGTAGGTAGTCTTGTAAATGGGAGCCAATCAATTGCAGGATCTTCTGGGTTAGTGTCTGAAATTATAGAAATTATAATAGACGACCTTTTGTCAAACAATTTTTGCCTCATCAACAACCCTTTTTATACGAAGTAAAAAAGGTGATGTCTCTATTCATAATATTAAATAGGAAGCAGGAAAAAACAACTGAATGATTACAGGTAAACATTTGTTTGTTTATAACACAAAAAAGTAAAAATTGGAACTGATTAACACAAATGGTTACTTCTGTTTAAAAAGTCTAAATGTGTTCGACCCAAATATGTTATACATATCATCCTCAAAGAATATTTCCATCTCCCATTAACTGCATTAATAGTAAAAGTATTTTGATACAAGTAGAACACATAGCTTTAATATCTCTCGAATTGTAAGTAAGTAAGTAAGTAATTTTTATTTGTATAGCGCTTTTCAGATCTCATAGAGATATTTATATACTGTATGGGTTACCATACGATTCACACATGATACAATTTTATTATAGTATGATTCAGTGGTGAGTCACACCATTTAATTCAATGGAGTCAATTTATTACTTTTTTTCAGCCATTAGGACAAAACATGAAGACAAGTTACATTTTTTTACTCAAGTAGTAATATAAATATAGCCAAACTTTAACAAGTTGTGCATCCAGAGGAAGTGTTTAAACAACAGCAAGATACAGTAGAGTGTCAGATCCCCTGTCACTTGTATTGATGATAGTTAGTATCAGTGTCGGCTGCCAAAACTACCATTTTGGAAAGAGGTTAGGTCAAATGTTTTGTCATATTTCTCTTTATTTTTTATTGTTAAGACTGACTGTTAGACCTAGCAGCTCTGCGATGATGTTTTGTGTAAATATTGTTATCAAGAACATGGTTAAGATTATAATTTGTATGTTATACTTGTTAATTGAATCCTAAATATACAGCAGAGATATTGGATGATATGATAAAAACACATTATTTTCTAAGCTTTAAGTTGTATAACCATATTTCACAGAATCATATTTTGAGTAGACTAAAGCATATGTAGAAAAGGTATCAGAAAATAAATCAATGTAGATAGGACTAATCACTAAAGGAAAACAATTGGATTGCTCAGGAGCATAGGAAAATGGATGTTACACCTCAATAGCCAACTATATTGAGCTCCATTTATTTCTAGAATTGACACTTCATTTTAGAACCAAAAAGCAAACGTAATGATCATACCTTTCGATCCACTTTTCTTGCACGCATCTTTAGCTCCATACCCATTGAAACCATTGCTTCTTGTACTTCCATTTCGAACTTTCTCTCCGAAGACACAGAAGAGTACCATGAGGAGACAAAGTCTCTCACAATTTTGCCAACTGTTTTGTGAATCTCTTGGTCCAAGTACTGCTCATTATCCTCGGAAGGTTTAACCTAAGACGTGGATTATAAAAAAGATACAATAAGTTGGATAGAATGACACAAAAAACAACGTTCATTTGAATGAATTGACCCATTACCTGCTCCAATGTAATAAATCTTTCTAGGTGAACCACATTGTTTGATTCCAGAACCACCTGTGAGCCCAACCAGCCACCAAGAACAACCAAAAGGCTGGTAAACACACACAGTAGCCAGAGGTTGACAAGTAAATGGAACAGCAACAGCCATGCTACGAACATGCCCAAGCCCAACAAACGCTTTTGGCCAAGTGCTTCGGTCATTGTCGTCGGGTCAACAAGCTTGGGCGGCGTAATCCCCCTCATTAATCATGCTACAGCAAGACAGCACCTTGAAAACAAAACCACAGAAATCTGCATGTTAGAAAAACAAGTCATTTGACAATCTTAATGTAAACTATTTCAAGAAACACTATAATCTATATCCACGGGGCATAAATGAGTGCCCAGATATCCCAATTTAGGTTTCAAATATCTACTGAAATTAAGTTTCTGAATTGCTGGGATCTATTTTTCCTTAATCAACTATAGTCTTATTTCAACTGTATAGTGTCTTGAGATAACTTTGTTATGATAAGACACTTTAAATAAAATTGAATTTAATTGAAGTTTCAGATTTAAATGTTGTTCACGATTAGCTACCTAAAGGTGCAGTAAAACGAAAGGTTCATTTTTTATATCGAGGCCACTTTCAACACGATTGTGTAAACTAGTAAATATGTCAGCAGGTGTTGTTAAAGCGATATGTAAGTCGTTGGGAAAAACGCATTACTTATATTCAAATACGATTTAAAATCCTACCTTGAGAGATGGACATTGAATCTGACACCAATATGTCACGCGTCCGCTAACCGACGGTGTACATGCAAGACACACGTATTGTCTAGTTCAAAAACTGAACAGCCGTTATAGTATATAGTTGTGTGACGTTCCATCGAGTCGTTGACAATACACACCGGAAAATGTTTGTATTACAGCTTCCCGTCTTCAATGGTTCTTCACGTTACATAAACTGCATATAGAATGGCACGAAGTTAATTGGTGAAAAAGCATTGATTAATTCCTAGCTGTTGGTCCGTTTATTGTTGAGGGCCTCGAGAGCAGATGTTTACCATCAGTACACAATCCGGGATATCTGCGCATGCGCGAAGGCCTGTAACAGTTGTCGTTATCAGTGTCGCGGCTGCGCATGTGCGGTGACGTTGCAAACGTGATGACGTCACTAAGGTCCTCTCATGGAGACAAAGCTCATTCAGCCGACAGTATCGCGGCTGCGCATGCGCGGGATTTGCTAGAAAGCGTTTTGAAACTCTTTACAGTGGAGAGTCAAAGTAATCCAACAATGATTTAAAACATATTAACGTGCTGTAATGATGAAAACACGCGACGAAGATCCGACCTTTATTTACTTCATACAATTTTATTCATATCGCTATTATTAAACGGATCCTAGATAAATGTTTGGACAGAAAATAGTTGAATCTAAATATAAACTTTGACTAACTGTGCGATACAAGTAATTTGTTTGAAAATAATTGATCCAATAATTAGCCTAATTAGTATTCAGTTATTTCTAAAGAAGCATTTTATTATTAAGTTTTATCAACGCTCGTAGTTAATTCATTTTCATTTAAGTTAATCTTTATACACATTACTAGCATCTAGTGGCCTATTGGTATAACTACATCGATTATTCTAAATCAATTAAATTGTTTTAGATTGAAATAAACCAGAATATTCCAACTATATCACAATTACTGTAGGCAGACATAACAACAGACATATTTAGCGTGTACAAGAACACAATCACATTTATTTATTTTAACACACCATAATAATCAATAAAACAACTTCCGTAAATAAACAACTGTCTTGGTTGAGATGTTTTGCAACATTCGATCCTCCAATTTTCCATGGGCAGGAATATGTAGGGTATAGGTTTCAATATAATATAAAACAAAACAATTTACAAGTCACCCTTTAGGCGATAATTGCCGACAACATACAGTATGTGGTAAGAAAACTGTCTAAAAGGAACACGCACACATTTTAAAAGTACGCACTGAAACTTAAAATTACGCACACAAACTTGTTCTATGAACGCACACCTTTTAGAAAGTTTTCTTTCCCCATAACAACCAGGGCCGAGTCTAGACAGGCATGTATGAGGGGGCAGCTGTAGGTACAAATTTTGTCCCCCCACTTCCTACGTGATGACGTCACACGCGTCATATGCGAACGTCTCTTTAAAATATTTTTTATGGGTTAAAGAAACGTCAACAGAAGGTTTACATGATACTTTTTACCACACATAAAATATTTATATTGACAAAAAGACGATCTTCGTCAACATAATCACTTTCCGTTCTTTCATCTCGACACACATGACTTTGACACCAACGGAAGTGTCCGCGCTACATGTGACGAAGCTGCTGATTGACTGAAGCCGTTTTACTAATAATAAAGCACAACTGTAAAATCAAATAAAAATTATTCGAGTTCCGAAATAATTCGCTTATGTACATTTAATAATTGATTTAAATCGGGAAGAAAAAAAAATCGAAATGAAAACTAAATAAATACTGAGGTGTTTATGATCTGAACTACAGACAGCTAGAATAAGTTATTGAAAGGGAAATATTCTATCATTTTTGTTATTTGAAGAGCGAATTATTTTGGAACTCTTGGAGCTTTATTATTAGTAAAACAGCTTCAGTCAATCAGCGGCTTCGACACATGTAGTGAGGTCACTTCCGTTGGTCTCAAAGTCACGTGTGTCGTCAGACCAGTAAATGAAAGAACGGAAAGTGATTATGTTGACGAAGATCGTCTTTTTGTCAATATAAATGTTTAATGTGTGGTAAAAAGTATCATGTAAACGTTCTGTTGACGTTTCTTTAACCCATAAAAAATATTTTAAAGAGACGTTCGCATATGCCGCGTGTGACGTCATCACGTAGGAAGTGGGAGGACAAAATTTGTAGGGGGGACAAAATTTGTACCTACACAGCCACAAATCTTGAGGGAGCATTGTGCCAGGCCCCCTCTTGCCCCTGCCTAGACCCGGCCCTGATAACAACACGCTTAACTTTTTCCCTCGGGTTGAGGTCCTTTGGCTCTACCCACATTTCCAGGAACTCTTGCATAACCGAAAAAAAGACAATTTGCCGATTATATTCTGTTAAATTGATAACAGGTAACTCCACTGTTCACTCAAGTAATACCAGGTTCCCCAAAAAAGGACCACTTGAAGTCTATTCTCATGTATTCATTATGTTTGACAATATAATAAAATAATTATTATTATTATTATAAAACCAATAACACATCCTACTTAAAAATACAAATTAAGTTAATGTTTGGATATTCAACAAGTGTTTACTGCACGTAAATATATTTTAAATCATTTTTGGATTACTTTGACTCTCCACGGTGATAAGCATCACTGCCCTAAACAGTGCTGCCGATAACCTTCCACATCCGGGTGGTCGTGACGTAATTTCCTTAAAGCATGCGCACATCGATTTTGAGAACTTAAATCGTTTATGTTACGAGTACATCATTTGGAACGCGAAGAAAGCCAACTAATATTTAATAACGTTTTTAACTTGTTTTAGTTAACTCGACGGTTTTTAATACATCATTTTAATATAAAAAAAGAAAAAAAAAGAAATGGGTTCATACTTAAATGAAGGATTTAGAAGAAACTATCCAGTAATTAGGCGTTGATTATATTACGATTATTTATTTAATATGAAACACTGTCATCAGGAAACAAGTTTATTGGGCGTTTACCCTTATTTTGTTTTGTGTATACATTTCGAGAATGTATCTTTTATTAAGCCTTTATATCTTCAATGTCATTTTTGCTAGTTTGGAATTTAAATGTATTTATTCAGGTATCAAACTTTTTTGTAACTCACGATCTTTAATATAATTTTGATTGCTATAAAAATGATATATGCTCTAAAATTCTAAAATCAGGATGTGTAAATTGTTATTTCGGGCAGTTTTATTTTCTATTTTGCATTATTAACCTTTTTACAGGTGACATTTCTCATTAAGAGGTCTCATTTTAAAGAGAGACCTGTTAATATATATTGCATACAAGGTGTCAGTGGTTAACTTGGTGTATGACAAAACAACTTTCAAGAGGAAACAATTGAATTTATTAACAAAACAAGTACTCACCCATTTTATTTACAAATGCCCCAACAGTTGAACACAAAGACAACTCACCAACTCACAAGCATCTAAAATACATTCAGCACAATCTCTCAGATCTATCCGATCAAGACACTCTCTCATAAACATTTGCATATCCTCCTTGTTGTCAAAGACAAACATGAAAGGATCTCTGGCCACCAAGTTGTTGTCTTCAACTTCCTCGTTCAACAGACCTGTCACAGCATCTTCATGCTCTCATTACGCCACGGCACCAAGGAATCCTCACCTACCGGCGGAAATCACCTGGATTATCATCAATCCATTGTACAGTTTCTGAGTTATCATACAGCACAGTAAACACATTCTAATTATCACCCAAAATGAATATATTATATATTAATTAAAATAAAAATAAATACCAGAAGTGATTGTTCCTGGTCCTCTGCGGTGGCAGCCGAAGAAGAGGCTCAAGTCGTCCATATAGGATTTCTTTAGCCCCCTGGGCAGATTATTTCGGAACTTGAATGTTTGTATTGCATTGTACAGTGCGTTATTATTAGTTAAACAGTTTTAGACAATCAGCGGCTTCGTCACATGTAGTGCGGGCACTTCCGTTGGTGTCAAAGTCGCATGTATCGTCAGACCAGGAAATGAAAGAACGGAAAGTGATTACGTTGATGAAGATCGGCAAAAGTGGTCATTTCGATGTCACGAGCGCAACCACATAGAGGTTAATAGGATTGAAACATCGACAGAGTGTCAAGCTCCAGGGAGGTCGGCGGGGGAAGAGCTCAGGCTGTGGCCGACCTCGGTGCCCCAAAGTTGGACAAGGTTGGACCAAGCCCCCCGCCTGGTGAAGGAACATGCCGCCCACCCTGGTTCTATTTTTAACACACTTTGGTGATTTTCTATCCCACAAATCAATCCCCTCAATTCACCAAAGTGTGTAAAATTCACCAAAGTGTGTACAATTCACCAAACTGTTCAAAATGTTACCCAGCTCCCTGGTTCTCCATCCCCGTAGGAGGAGGGAGCCTGGGTGGTAGAGGGAAAAAAAGGCTAAAGTGTGTAAAATTCACCAAAGTGCTCAAAATGTTACCCAGCTCCCTGTTCCTCCTTCCCCGCAGGAGGATGTTACCCAGGCTCCCTGGGTGGGAGAGGGAAAAATGGGTGGAAGTGTATAAAATGCACCAAACTGTTCAAAAATGCCCCAAACTTTTCAAAATGTTATTGGCCGCCGCACACCTCCGCGACCCGGCGCCCCGTCCACGGTCCGCGCGACGCGGGGACCCTCTGTTCGACCTCACCCCCGTGAAGGGAAGCCGGTGAGACCCGCGCTCGTGACACTGAAATGACCGCTTTTGCTGAGCACTCACACTTAGGAAAAATTTGTTTTGTTTGGCAAAACAACCAGAGATCACAATGCATATTTGTTCGCCTTGTCCGCCCATGACGTGGGAAGGCCGGCCTAGGCCCCAGCTCTTTCCCCGCCGCCCGAGCTGGAGCTCAATACTCTGGCCAAGAATCCTTACTCCTATTAACCTCTTTGTTGTTTCGCTCGTGACACCGAAATGACCACTTTTGCTGAGCATTCACACTTAGGAAAAATTAGTTTTGAGAACCAGAGTTCTCAGCGGTCCTCCACTCCAACCTCTGTGCGACTTTGGGGCACCGAGGTCAGCCACAGCCCGAGCCTTTCCCCCCCCCCCCCCCCCCCCCCCCCCAAAATGTTTCCCCCCTTTTTTTTTTTTTTTTTTTGCGCTCGTGACATCAAAAAGACCACTTTTTGAGAGCAGTCACACTTAGGAAAAACCCGTTTTCTGAAGAGACCAGAGCTCTCAGCGGCCCTCCACTCCAACCTTGTCCAACTTTGGGGCACCGAGGCTCGGCCACAGCCCGAGACTTCCCACGACCGCCTGCCAGCGGAGCAGTCAACACTCTGGAAAAATCCGTTTGCGCTCACACCATCCCTCCCCATTAACCTCTAGGTGGTTGCGCTCGTGACATCAAAAAGACCACTTTTTGAGGAGCAGTCAGACACTTGGGAAATTTCTGGATTTATTGGCCACACCGTCCTTCCAGGTGGTCGCTCTGACTCGGGCAACTTGTGACCGACATCCCCCTTGGGGCACCTGGTTTTGCGAATGTCGTCCGATACTTTGGTGAGTTTTCTACCCACAAAACAAGCCCCCCAAGCCCGCCGTCTGTTGGGGAACATTCCGCCTGGCCCGGTTCTATTTTAGGTCACTTTGGTGAGTTTTTCCCCCAAAACCCCCCCCCCCACCCCCCCCCCGCTGGTGGGGGAGCATGCCGCCTGGCCCGGTTCTATTTTAGGTCACTTTGGTGAGTTTTCTACCCGCAAACCAAGCCCCCCAAGCCCGCCGCCTGGTGGGGGAAGAGGCCCCCTGGTCCCGGTTCTATTTTAGGACACTTTGGTGAGTTTTCTACCCGCAAACCAAGCCCCCCAAGCCCGCCGCCTGGTGGGGGAACATGCCGCCTAGCCCGGTTCTATTTTAGGTCACTTTGGTGAGTTTTCTACCCGCAAACCAAGCCCCCCAAGCCCGCCGCCTGGTGGGGGAACATGCCCCCTGGCCCGGTTTTTTTTTTGGCCCTTTTTTTTTTTTTTTTCCCAACGCAAACCAAGCCCCCCAAGCCCCGCCGCCTGGTGGGGGGAACATGCCCGCCTGGTCCCGGTTCTATTTTAGGTCACTTTGGTGAGTTTTCTACCCGCAAACCAAGCCCCCCAAGCCCGCCGCCTGGTGGGGGAACATGCCCCCTGGTCCTGGTTCTATTTTAGGACACTTTGGTGAGTTTTCTACCCGCAAACCAAGCCCCCCAAGCCCGCCGCCTGGTGGGGGAACATGCCCCCTGGTCCCGGTTCTATTTTAGGACACTTTGGTGAGTTTTCTACCCGCAAACCAAGCCCCCCAAGCCCGCCGCCTGGTGGGGGAACATGCCCCCTGGTCCCGGTTCTATTTTAGGACACTTTGGTGAGTTTTCTACCCGGAAACCAAGCCCCCCAAGCCCGCCACCTGGTGGGGGAAGAGGCCCCCTGGTCCCGGTTCTATTTTAGGACACTTTGGTGAGTTTTCTACCCACACTGCAGGTCCCCAAATGCCGCCATCTGGTGGGGGAACATGCCGCCTGCACCGGTTCTATTTTAAGTCACTTTGGTGAGTTTTCTGCCCACACTACGGGTCCCCAAATGCCGCCATCTGGTGGGGGAACATGCCGCCTGCACCGGTTCTATTTTAAGTCACTTTGGTGAGTTTTCTGCCCACACTACGGGTCCCCAAATGCCGCCATCTGGTGGGGGAACATGCCGCCTGCACCGGTTCTATTTTAAGTCACTTTGGTGAGTTTTCTGCCCACACTACGGGTCCCCAAATGCCGCCATCTGGTGGGGGAACATGCCGCCTGCACCGGTTCTATTTTAAGTCACTTTGGTGAGTTTTCTACCCACACTACGGGTCCCCAAATGCCGCCATCTGGTGGGGGAACATGCCGCCTGCCCCGGTTCTATTTTAAGTCACTTTGGTGAGTTTTCTGCCCACACTACGGGTCCCCAAATGCCGCCATCTGGTGGGGGAACTGCCGCCTAGTCCCGGTTCTATTTTAAGTCACTTTGGTGAGTTTTCTTACCCACACATAACGGGTCCCCAAATGCCGCCACCTGGTGGGGGAACATGCCGCCTAGTCCCGGTTCTATTTTAGGTCACTTTTGTACTTTCTGACCCACAAATAATGTCCCCAAATGCCGCCGCCTGGTTTGGGGAACTGCCGCCTAGTCCCGGTTCTATTTTAGGTCACTTTTCTCACTTTCTGACCCACAAATAATGCCCCAAATGCCGCCGCCTGGTGGGGGGAACTGCCGCCTAGTCCCGGTTCTATTTTAGGTCACTTTTCTCACTTTCTGACCCACAAATAATGCCCCAAATGCCGCCGCCTGGTGGGGGGGGAACTGCCGCCTAGTCCCGGTTCTATTTTAGGTCACTTTTTCTCTCTTTCTTACCCACAAATAATGCCCCAAATGCCGCCCGCCGCCTGGTGGTGGGGAACTGCCGCCTAGTCCCGGTTCTATTTTAGGTCACTTTTCTCACTTTCTGACCCACAAATAATGCCCCAAATGCCGCCGCCTGGTGGGGGGAACTGCCGCCTAGTCCCGGTTCTATTTTAGGTCACTTTTCTCACTTTCTGACCCACAAATAATGCCCCAAATGCCGCCTGCCTGGTGTGGGGAACTGCCGCCTAGTCCCGGTTCTATTTTAGGTCACTTTTTCACTTTTTCTCTCACTTTCTGACCCACAAATAATGCCCCAAATGCCGCCACCTGGTGGGGGAACTGCCGCCTAGTCCCGGTTCTATTTTAGGTCACTTTTCTCACTTTCTGACCCACAAATAATGCCCCAAATGCCGCCGCCTGGTGGGGGGAACTGCCGCCTAGTCCCGGTTCTATTTTAGGTCACTTTTCTCACTTTCTTACCCACAAATAATGCCCCAAATGCCGCCGCCTGGTGGGGGGAACTGCCGCCTAGTCCCGGTTCTATTTTAGGTCACTTTTCTCACTTTCTTACCCACAAATAATGCCCCAAATGCCGCCGCCTGGTGGGGGGAACTGCCGCCTAGTCCCGGTTCTATTTTAGGTCACTTTTCTCACTTTCTGACCCACAATAATAATGCCCCAAATGCCGCCGCCTGGTGGGGGGAACTGCCGCCTAGTCCCGGTTCTATTTTAGGTCACTTTTCTCACTTTCTGACCCACAAATAATGCCCCAAATGCCGCCGCCTGGTGGGGGGAACTGCCGCCTAGTCCCGGTTCTATTTTAGGTCACTTTTTCTCACTTTCTTACCCACAAATAATGCCCCAAATGCCGCCGCCTGGTGGGGGGAACTGCCGCCTAGTCCCGGTTCTATTTTAGGTCACTTTTCTCACTTTCTTACCCACAAATAATGCCCCAAATGCCGCCGCCTGGTGGGGGGGGAACTGCCGCCTAGTCCCGGTTCTATTTTAGGTCACTTTTCTCACTTTCTTACCCACAAATAATGCCCCAAATGCCGCCGCCTGGTGGGGGAAACTGCCCGGCCCCTAGTTATCCGGTTCTATTTTAGGTCACTTTTCTCACTTTCTGCACAATAATGCCAATCCGCCGCCTGGTGGGGGGAACTGCCGCCTAGTCCCGGTTCTATTTTAGGTCACTTTTCTCACTTTCTGACCCACAAATAATGCCCCAAATGCCGCCGCCTGGTGGGGGGGAACTGCCGCCTAGTCCCGGTTCTATTTTAGGTCACTTTTCTCACTTTCTTACCCACAAATAAATGCCCCAAATGCCGCCGCCTGGTGGGGGGAACTGCCGCCTAGTCCCGGTTCTATTTTAGGTCACTTTTCTCACTTTCTGACCCACAAATAATGCCAACCAAATGCCGCCGCCTGGTGGGGAACTGCCGCCTGGTTCCCCATTTTAGCCACTTTGGTCCCCCATCTCCCTCACCCACAAATAATTGCCCCAAAGGCCGGTCTCCCGCCTGGGGGGGAACTGCCGCCCAGGCCCCCTGGTTCGCTATTTGAGGTCACTTGGAGGAGGCTTTCTACCACAAATCCGCAGGAGGATGCTCCATGCCCCTGGTTCCCCAAAGGAGGCTCCCCCCTGGTTCGGGAGGAGAGGTTTCCCCAGGCCCCCTGGTTCCCCATCCCCGCAGGAGGAGGCTCCCCAGGCCCCCTGGTTCTTTGCCATCCCCGGCAGGAGGAGGCTCCCCAGGCCCCTGGTCGTTCCATCCCCTGGTGAGGAGGAGGCTGTTCCCCAGGCCCCTGGTTCCCCATCCCCGCAGGAGGAGGCTCCCCAGGCCCCCTGGTTCCCCATCCCCGCAGGAGGAGGCTCCCCAGGCCCCCTGGTTCCCCATCCCCGCAGGAGGAGGCTCCCCAGGCCCATGGTCCCCCATCCCCGCAGGAGGAGGCTCCCCAGGCCCCCTGGTTCTCCATCCCCGCAGGAGGAGGCTCCCCAGGCCCCATGGTTCCCCATCACCGCAGGAGGAGGCTCCCCAGGCCCCCTGGTTCCCCATCCCCGCAGGAGGAGGCTCCCCAGGCCCCCTGGTTCCTGGTTCCCCATCCCCGCAGGAGGAGGCTCCCCAGGCCCCCTGGTTCCCCATCCCCGCAGGAGGAGGCTCCCCAGGCCCCCTGGTTCCCCATCCCCGCAGGAGGAGGCTCCCCAGGCCCCCTGGTGCAGGAGGAGGCTCCCCAGGCCCCCTGGTTCCCCATCCCCGCAGGAGGAGGCTCCCCAGGCCCCCTGGTTCTCCATCCCCGCAGGAGGAGGCTCCCCAGGCCCCCTGGTTCTCCATCCCCGCAGGAGGAGGCTCCCCAGGCCCCCTGGTTCTCCATCCCCGCAGGAGGAGGCTCCCCAGGCCCCCTGGTTCCCCATCCCCGCAGGAGGAGGCTCCCCAGGCCCCCTGGTTCTCCATGCCCGCAGGAGGAGGCTCCCCAGGCCCCCTGGTTCTCCATCCCCGCAGGAGGAGGCTCCCCAGGCCCCCTGGTTCTCCATCCCCGGGCAGGAGGAGGCTCCCCAGGCCCCCTGGTTCTCCATCCCCGCAGGGAGGAGGCTCCCCAGGCCCCCTGGTTCTCCATCCCCGCAGGAGGAGGATCCTCTCCCAGGCCCCCTGGTTCTCCATCCCCGCAGGAGGAGGCTCCCCAGGCCCCCTGGTTCTCCATCCCCGCAGGAGGAGGCTCCCCAGGCCCCTTTGCCGTTCTCCATCCCCGCAGGAGGAGGCTCCCCAGGCCCCCCCTGGTTCTCCATCCCCACCTGGTTCATCCCCGCAGGAGGAGGCTCCCCAGGCCCCCTGGTTCTCCATCCCCGCAGGAGGAGGCTCCCCAGGCCCCCTGGTTCTCCATCCCCGCAGGAGGAGGCTCCCCAGGCCCCCTGGTTCTCCATGCCCGCAGGAGGTAGGGTTTCCATCCCCGCAGGGAGGCCCCCCTGGTTCCCCATCCCCGCAGGAGGAGGCTCCCCAGGCCCCCTGGTTCTCCATCCCCGCAGGAGGAGGCTCCCCAGGCCCCTGGTTCTCCATCCCCGCAGGAGGAGGGGCTCCCAGGCAGGCCCCTGGTTCTCCATCCCCGCAGGAGGAGGCTCCCCAGGCCCCTGGTTCTCCATCCCCGCAGGAGGAGGCTCCCCAGGCCCCCTGGTTCTCCATCCCCGCAGGAGGAGGCTCCCCAGGCCCCCATGTTCTCCATGCCCGCAGGAGGAGGCTCCCCGGCAAGCCCCTGGTTCCCCATCCCCGCAGGAGGAGGCTCCCCAGGCCCCCTGGTTCTCCATGCCCGCAGGAGGAGGCTCCCCAGGCCCCCTGGTTCTCCATCCCCGCAGGAGGAGGCTCCCCAGGCCCCCTGGTTCTCCATCCCCGCAGGAGGAGGCTCCCCAGGCCCCCTGGTTCTCCATCCCCGCAGGAGGAGGCTCCCCAGGCCCCCTGGTTCTCCATCCCCGCAGGAGGAGGCTCCCCAGGCCCCCTGGTTCTCCATCCCCGCAGGAGGAGGCTCCCCAGGCCCCCTGGTTCTCCTTTCTCCCCCAGGAGGAGGCTCCCCAGGCCCCCTGGTTCTCCATCCCCGCAGGAGGAGGCTCCCCAGGCCCCCTGGTTCTCCATCCCCGCAGGAGGAGGCTCCCCAGGCCCCCTGGTTCTCCATCCCCGCAGGAGGAGGCTCCCCAGGCCCCCTGGTTCTCCATCCCCAGGCAGGAGGAGGCTCCCCAGGCCCCCTGGTTCCCCTGGTTCTCCATCCCCTGTCCAGGAGGAGGCTCCCCAGGCCCCCTGGTTCTCCATGCCCGCAGGAGGAGGCTCCCCAGGCCCCCTGGTTCTCCATCCCCGCAGGAGGAGGCTCCCCAGGCCCCCTGGTTTCCATCCCGCCCGGAGGAGGGCCCAGGCCAACGTGTTTCACCATGCCCCAAAGTGTTGAAAAGGCTCCCCAGGCCCCCTGGTTCCCCATCCCCGCAGGAGGAGGCTCCCCAGGCCCCCTGGTTCTCCATCCCCGCAGGAGGAGGCTCCCCAGGCCCCCTGGTTCTCCATCCCCGCAGGAGGAGGCTCCTGCATCCGAGGAGGAGGCTCCCCCAGGCCCCCTGGTTCTCCATCCCCGCAGGAGGAGGCTCCCCAGGCCCCCTGGTTCCCCATCCCCGCAGGAGGAGGCTCCCCTGGTTAGGCTCCTGGGAAAAAGAGCAAAGTGTTTAAAAATGCCCCAAAGTGTTGAAAATGTTCCCCAGGCCCCCTGGTTCCCCATCCCCGCAGGAGGAGGCTCCCCAGGCCCCCTGGTTGGGAGAGGGGGAAAAAGAGCAAAGTGTTTAAAAATGCCCCAAAGTGTTGAAAATGTTCCCCAGGCCCCCTGGTTCCCCATCCCCGCAGGAGGAGGCTCCCCAGGCCCCCTGGTTGGGAGAGGGGAAAAAAAGAGCAAAGTGTTTAAAAATGCCCCAAAGTGTTGAAAATGTTCCCCAGGCCCCTGGTTCCCCATCCCCGCAGGAGGAGGCTCCCCAGGGCCCCCTTGGTTGGGAGGGGGAAAAGAGCAGTGTTTTCCCCCCCGAAAAGTGTTTAAAAATGCCCAAAGTGTTGAAAATGTTCCCCAGGCCCCTGGTTCCCCATCCCCGCAGGAGGAGGCTCCCCAGGCCCCCTGGTTGGGAGAGGGGGAAAAAGAGCAAAGTGTTTAAAAATGCCCCAAAGTGTTGAAAATGTTCCCCAGGCCCCTGGTTCCCCATCCCGGGAGGCCCCACCCCTCTGTTGGGGGGGGGGGGGGCAAATGTTTAAAATGCCCCAAAGTGTTGAAAATGTTCCCCAGGCCCCTGGTTTCCCCCATCCCCCCGCAGGAGGAGGCTCCCCAGGCCCCCTGGTTGGGAGAGGGGGAAAAAGAGCAAAGTGTTTAAAAATGCCCCAAAGTGTTGAAAATGTTCCCCAGGCCCCTGGTTCCCCATCCCCGCAGGAGGAGGCTCCCCAGGCCCCCTGGTTGGGAGAGGGGGAAAAAGAGCAAAGTGTTTAAAAATGCCCCAAAGTGTTGAAAATGTTCCCCAGGCCCCTGGTTCCCCATCCCCGCAGGAGGAGGCTCCCCAGGCCCCCTGGTTGGGAGAGGGGGAAAAAGAGCAAAGTGTTTAAAAATGCCCCAAAGTG
>JACEEU010000775.1:0-12500 GCA_016630915.1 Callionymus lyra
CACACATTACACACAACAGACACAGCAACATACATTACACACCAGACACAGCAACACACGTTACACACAACAGACACAGCAACAAACGTTACACCAGACACAGCAACACACGTTACACACAACAGACACAGCAACACACATTACACACAACAGACACAGCAACATACATTACACACCAGACACAGCAACACACGTTACACACACCAGACACAGCAACACACGTTACACCAGACACAGCAACACACGTTACACACACCAGACACAGCAACACACGTTACACACAACAGACACAGCAACACACGTTACACACAACAGACACAGCAACACACGTTACACACACCAGACACAGCAACACACGTTACACACAACAGACACAGCAACATACATTACACACCAGACACGGCAACACACATTACACAAACCAGACACAGCAACAAACGTTACACCAGACACAGCAACACACGTTACACACCAGACACAGCAACACACGTTACACACACCAGACACAGCAACACACGTTACACACACCAGACACAGCAACACACGTTACACACACCAGACACAGCAACACACGTTACACACACCAGACACAGCAACACACTTTACACACGTTACACCAGACACATTACACACATTACACACACCAGACACAGCAACACACGTTACACACACCAGACACAGCAACACACGTTACACACACCAGACACAGCAACACACGTTACACACAACAGACACAGCAACATACATCACACACCAGACACAGCAACACACGTTACACACACCAGACACAGCAACACACGTTACACACACCAGACACAGCAACACAACACAACACACCAGACACAGCAACACACGTTACACACACCAGACACACACACAGACACAGCAACACACGTTACACACACCAGACACAGCAACACACGTTACACACACCAGACACAGCAACACACGTTACACACACCAGACACAGCAAAAGTATTTGATGTAATTGGCCCCTGGGTTACCAATATGGTGAACCTCTCCCTTTCCACAGGGGTTTTTAATGCATTTAAACATGCCATTGTGGAGCCTCTGCTCAAAAAGCCAGACTTAGACCCGACTGACCTCAGTAATTTCAGGCCTATTTCTAATCTTCATTCTTGTCCAAGATCTTGGAGAAGGTCGTGTCTGAGCAGCTGTTCCTGGATCAGAGCGACATCCATGAGAAGTTTCAGTCTGGCTTCCATAAACATCTACGGAGACAGTCTTACTGAAAGTGTCCAGTGACATCATGATGTTCTGGTTCTGTTGGATCTGTCCTCAGCCTTTGACACAGTTGAACCAGATCCTGAAGACTGAGGGATGAAGACTGTCTGGGTCTGTGTTACAATGGTTCTCATCTTACCTTTCTGGGCGCAGTTTTAGTGTATCTGCCAATCAAATGAGGTCTGAATCGGCAGATCTGTTGTGTGGAGTCCCTCAAGGTTCTGTTCTGGGTCCTTTATTGTTTTTGCTGTACATGATTCCCCTCGGTAAAATCATTCAGAGATTTCCTGATGTTCAGGACTCCAGGGTTGAGTCAGTACTTGGGTGACTTAAGTCAGTCTGTCAAACTGAGCCTGAGAAACCTGGGTGTTGTATTTGATAAAGACATGTATCTTGTTCAACTCTGTAGAAAACTGACCAGAAACTGTTTCCTTCAACTGAGAAAAATCTCTAAACTTAGGAAAATGTTGTCGGAACATGATCTGGATCTTATAATCCATGTGTTTGTTTCTTCTCGTCTGGACTATTGTAACAGTTTGTTTTCATGTCTTAACAAGAAGGATCGTCTCGTCTGCAGTTGATTCAGAACTCTGAGCCGCTCTAGTAGAAGAACTCACATTTCTCCTTCAAACTCTTCACTGGCTTCCAGTTTCTTTCAGGATCAACTTTAAAATTCTGGTTCTTACTTTCAGATCTATTCATGGTCAGACCTTCATGATCTGATCCAGACTTACACCCCAGCTCGGGCTCTGAGGTCTGTGGATCAGAATCTACTGATGGTTCCTCTCACACGGCTCAGGACCAGAGGAGAGAAATCCTTCCAGACTGTTGCTCCTAAGCTTTGGAACAAATCCCTTCTCTCTTTGGATGTTCTACTGACTCCTTCAAGAAACATCTGTGTTTGATGATCTACTGACTCCTTCAGAAATTTGTTTGTCAAGAAACACTGTGTTTGATGACACCACTGCATTTTCAAGAAACATGTGTGTTTGATCACACCTGATCTACGATCTACTCCTTCAAAAGAAACATGTGTGTTTGATGATCTACTGACTCCTTCAAGAAACATCTGTGTTTGATGATCTACTGACTCCTTCAAGAAACATGTGTGTTTGATGATCTACTGACTCCTTCAAGAAACATCTGTGTTTGATGATCTACTGACTCCTTCAAGAAACATCTGTGTTTGATGATCTACTTGTCTTTACTGACACCTTAGAAACATCTGTGTTTGATGATCTACTGACTCCTTTAAGAAACATGTGTGTACACTTTTGAAGGATCTACTGACTCCTTCAAGAAACATCTGTGTTTGATGATCTACTGACTCCTTCAAGAAACATCTGTGTTTGATGATCTACTGACTCCTCCGTGACTCCCTTCAAGAAACATCTGTGTTTGATGATCTACTGACTCCTTCAAGAAACATCTGTGTTTGATGAGATTTACTGACTCCTTTAAGAAACATCTGTGTTTGATGATCTACTGACAACACACCTTCCACCGAAACATCTGTGTTTGATGACTCTGACTCCTTCAAGAAACATCTGTGTTTGATGATCTACTGACTCCTTCAAGAAACATCTTAAGACGTTTTTATTTGTTCAGGCTTTTCCTTGATTTTCTGGAACTCCTGTTGTGTTCTCAGTTTTATCTTTATCTTTAAAATAAATATTTTATTGAATATTGTTTTGATTGTTTACGCGCTTTGTGACCCTGGTCTAGAAAAGCACTATAAATAAAAATTACTTACACACCAGACACAGCAACACACATTACACACTGTGATGTCATCAGGACACTTTGACACTCGACCTCACGAGTCGATCCAGTGACATCATCGATTCTCTTCACAAACCGAGTAGAAACTGGATTTTCTTGTCACGACTGACTCTGGATCAGATTCTCAACACAAACGTCAATGTTATTGATGCAGTCGTTCCCAGGATCCAGTTCCAGGATCAGATTACTTTGAATTTCATTGAAAATGTCGTTTCCAACATTGAGTTTGTTTTAAATGTTCAATTATAATTAAAAAGTTAATTTAAATTCAATGTAAAAATGTTGAGTCAGAACCAAACCAGTGGATCAGTTACTTGAGCGTTTAATTATTGGACGAAAGTAAAGAAAATTAACATTTAATGATTAAGTTTCAAATGAAATGGAATTTTCATAAATGTTAAAATGTCAACATTTGATGAAAATGTTCAAATTTCAATGTCAATGACTCATGTTGACCAGCAGGTGACGAGTTCAAGACCCAACAGGTGACGAGTTCAAGATCCAGCAGGTGACGAGTTCAAGATCCAGCAGGTGACGAGTTCAAGATCCAGCAGGTGACGAGTTCAAGACCCAGCAGGTGACGAGTTCAAGCCCACAGGCAGGTGAAGTTCAAGACCCAGCAGGTGACGAGTTCAAGATCCAGCAGGTGACGAGTTCAAGATCCAAAGCAGGTGACGAGTTCAAGACCCAACAGGGTCCAAGACCCAGCGGGGGGGGGGGCCCCAACCCCCGGGGGGGGGGGGTGGGGGGGGGGGGGGGGGGGGGGGGGGGGGGGGGGGGGGGTGGTTCAAGCCCAGCAGGTGACGAGTTCAAGACCCAGCAGGTGACGAGTTCAAGATCCAGCAGGTGACGAGTTCAAGATCCAGCAGGTGACGAGTTCAAGACCCAGCAGGTGACGAGTTCAAGACCCAGCAGTTCTGCTGACATTCAGTGAAGCTTAAGACATCAGCGACACCTAGTGGCGAGTATGAGAAGCTCACCAGGCCAGGGCTCATGGTGTTAGTTTGGGTTCAAGGTCACACTTTGAGATGAAGTCAGTAAAGAAACAAAGACTCTTTAACAACGTTTTATTTTGAAGGTCGAACATGTTTTACTTCTTCTTGTCCACTTCCTGTTCCGCCGCCTCCTTCGCTCTCTTGGCTCTGATGCCGAAGAGGCGAGCGTTGGCTCGAGCCATACGAAGGCTGGCGAACGCCTTGAAGTTCTTCTCGTCGTCCGTGATCATGCGAGCCTTCTCCCTCTTGTGCACCTGTGGAACACAAGGTCAGCCTCGTCCACTCGACCCTCGCGACCCCCAGTGACCCCCGGTCATCAGACAAAGATTCAAAGTGTTCATCAAGGAAATGCAGAGATTTGTCGTCACACGACTGTTCAACGTTCTAATCAATAAATGCATTAGTTACTTACTTTACATTATTGATCAATAGAGCTCAAGTTGCCATGGAAACTAAGAATCTGGATCAGCGCAAAAACCTTTAGTTTGACCTTCAATAACAGCTCTGAAGACATTGATTGACTGATCATTTTACCTCCAAACGCGACACTCGATCTTCAAACTAGCAACTCTTTGACAGGCTTTGAGGTCACTGAGGTCATAGGTCACTCTTCAACTAAAGAAACACCTCATGGACTTACATTCTTGATGGGCATGATGGGTCCGCTCAGCTGCGTGGCCATCTTCAGCTCCTCCTCCTGAAGGTCAAACACAGGTCAACACTCAGGTGAAGGTCACACACCCACACACTCGGGTGAAGGTCAAACACACTCTGCTTCACTCCAGGGGTCACTTACGTTACTGTCTCCCTTCTTGGGCGCCGTGGCCTTCCTGGGGAACAGGATCAGTTTGGACCGGTACTCCTTCAGGCGCTGCACGTTGGCCTGAAGAGACTCTGTGGACTTGTTGCGGCGCCGCGGGTCGACGGCGATGCCGATGGTGCGAGCGGTTTTCTTGTGGATGCCGGCGGCCTGAAGGACACGAGGCGTGAGACTCGGACGCGTCTTAAACTTCACTCTAGCTTCAGGCGCGGCCGTCAGACAAAAGGTTCAAAGTGTTCATCAAGAAATACAGAGATTCCGGAGTTTTGTCATCAAACGACTGCGGTTCGAGTTCAAACTTTATTGACTAAAGACATAGAAACACCGACAAACAAAAGTTTGTAGTTCACAGGTCAAAGGTCGATCAGGTGCTTCAAGATCATCGAACACCTGAACCTGAGGTTTGAGTCTCACATCAACAGAATTAAATGACAAAAATTAAACGGGTTAATTAAACTATTGGCTCAATACAACTTTAATTGAATAGCCTGTCAATCATTTCACTGTTCGAACACATTTATATCTTTTAAGTCAATCCTTTGACAGCATCAACCACTGATGAGGCTTTAGATCGTCGTCATGGAAACGTTTCAAAGAGCCTTTGTTTTGCAGAATCAGATACTTAACTACATATATATAACAATCATGAAATATGTCGTTTTAATTTACAAATTGGATTCTAAGCCTTTTACAACTCGATCCAAACGCATGTTAACAGTTAAGTTAAGTTAAGTTAAGTTACCTTCAGCTCCTCCAGCGTGAAGCCCCGTCCAGCTCGGACCTTGGTGTGGTACCTGATGGTGGGACACCTGACCTGGGGTCTCAGGGGTCCAGAGGAAGGTCGAGGGGCGATTCTTCGAGCCTTAGCCTGACGAGCCTTTTGCCTGCAACGAGTCAAAGTTAGTGGGACATGAACCCATGACCTTCAACCCTAAGGGTTCATGATCTTAAGGTTTAAACACATGCATAGTGTGTAGATCTTTGTCACGTGCTCGTCCAAACATAACTCTTTACGAACATTAAACCCAACTAGTTTACTCTTTACGAACATTAAACCCAACTAGTTTACTCTTTACGAACATTAAACCCAACTAGTTTACTCTTTACGAACATTAAACCCAACTAGTTTACTCTTTACGAACATTAAACCCAACTAGTTTACTCTTTACGAACATTAAACCTAACGAGTCTCCAGCCATGCTAACGTCGCAGTAGCATCGCTGCTAACAGGCTCGTCAACAAACGTACCTGCGGAGTTTCCTCGCCGGCTGGTTGAACCACGTGCGGACTCTCTTCTGCCAGTCTTTGTGGAAGTGAGGGTTGAGGATCATTCCATTCCTGTTGGGCGCCATGACTTCCTACTTCCCTGCAGAAGAACCATGAGGCATGTTAGCACCAATGCTAGCACCAATGCCATCAGTCATGTTAGCACCAATGCTAACACCGGTGTTTCTCCCTCGTGGAGAACTTTAGATTCAAACGCGAACATGTCGCTGTTATTAATGGAACATGTTTGAAAACAACATGGAGGTAAAAAACCTAAAATATTTAGCACAAGTTGCACCGCCAGACTTCAGATAACAAACATCCCTCGTTTGGTCGTATATGGATCATTCCGTTCAATAATCACATCATCTTAACGAGGGACGAACAGACTTTATTAGACAGTAAGTTAGATGGAGAAACATTTGACCATTTTGAAGGATTGAACTAGATTTTAAAACGCCATCGAGAGGATCATTGAACGTACCTACGAGGGAGGAAATGGCCGAAAGGAAAAAGGAAGCGGAAGCGCGCTGAATTGTGGGATATCTATCTCTGAGCCAATCGAAACGCTTATGTTCACTCCAAGAGTTTCTACACGTACAAGAGAACTCACTTCCGCCACTTTCTTTTTACGTGTGTTTCAAGGCGGAACTAAAACACTAAAATAAACGAACGTTTTCCCGAAATTGTCTATTTTACACGCAAACTCAAAAAACAACACTTTTTAACCTAATACTTACGTTTGTAAATGACTTGAGGAACCACGTTTAAATGTATTTCTCCTGTTAATATTTAAGTGAAATAAAATGGTAATAAATATAATGTGAATAAACGTGTTTCTAACAATACAAGCGTCTGTTCTGTCCTTGACATGAACAACAAAGTTCTACCTAACCTATCCTAACCTAACCTAACCTAATCCAACCTAATCCAACCTAACCTAATCCAACCTAACCTAATCCAACCTAACCTAACCTAACCTAACCTATCCTAACCTATCCTAATCTTACCTAATCTAATCTAACCTAAACTAACCTAACCAAACCTAACCTAACCTAACCAATCCTAACCTATCCTAATCTTACCTAATCTAATCTAATCTAAACTAACCTAACCTAACCTAACCTAACCTAACCTAACCTAACCTATCCTAACCTATCCTAATCTAACCTAACCTAACCTAACCTAACCTAACCTAACCTATCCCAATCTTACCTAATCTAATCTAACCTAACCTAACCTAACCTATCCTAATCTTACCTAATCTAACCTAACCTAACCTAACCTAACCTAACCTATCCTAACTAACCAACTAACCTAACCTAACCTAACCTAACCTAACCTAACCTAACCTATCCTAATCTTACCTAATCTAACCTAACCTAACCTAACCTAACCTAACCTAACCAAGATGATGACCTTCTATACTAGCCTCGACAGTTGCTATGGTTACATGACAGAGATCTCTCTCCACCCAGCAGGGGGCGGTATGACGTGTGAATGGTTGCGTCTTCAGTGAAGGACCTGCTAGAAGGACCTGCTCGTCCAGGAGCCAACATGGAGGTCTGATAGTGTCAGATGCTGTGTCTCAAATCACATACTTGTGTACTCAAAGTTAGTATTTTTAGAGCGTAAGTGCGTCTCAATTCTTAGTATGTAAATGTAGAATATAGTGATCCATACACACTAGATTGTCACTAAAACGCCCACAAAGTGAGGATGGATCGATGGACACTAACCACCATAAACAGCTCCATCTGAGTGACGTTGTAAACGGAAGTTACGTCATATATATATATATATATATATATATTCATATACTTACAGGTGTATTTTCAGCAGCAGTACGAGGATAAACACCGGGGACAGGACATTGAGATTGTCACGTCTTACAAATTCCTGGGTGTTCACCTCAACAACCACCTGGACTGGGTGGATAACACTGCTGCTCTTTATAAAAAGGGGCGGAGTAGACTCTACCTGCTCCGGAGGTTGAGGTCGTTTGGTGTCCGGGGGTCACTCCTGAAGTCATTCTATGACTCAGTAGTGGCCTCTGCCATCTTCAACGGTGTGGTCTGCTGGGGGAGCAGCATGACAGCAAAGGATAGGGCTAAACTGGACAGCCTTATTAAGAAGGCCGGTTACGTCCTAGGGCGCCCCCTGGATCCTGTGGAGGAAGTGACTGGGAGGAGGATACAGAGCAAGCTGGGCTCCATGAGGAGGAACTTGTCTCACCCTCTCCAGCACACACTGAGGGCATTGAGGAGCTCCATCAGTGATAGGATGCTCCATCCCAGGTGTGTGAGGGAGAGGTACCTCCTTCCTCCTGCTGCCATCAGACTCCACAACAAGAACACAGCAAGATAATTATCTAACTGCACCTTTCTTGTTATTTTTGTAAATATGATAGTGTATATAATATAGTGCAGATTTATTTTCTATTCTGTTTAGATTTTTTTTCTTCTTTTTATTATTTTATTTCTGGGTGTTTTATTTTTTTGGTATATTGCTCTCGCTGTTGTTAAACCGAATTTCCCCTCGCGGGACAAATAAAAGGATTCTGATTCTGATTCTGAAACACGTATTCGCTGCTGATACCAGCTTAAATATTTCGATTCTCATATTTTTTCTTTATTTCTTCTTCCAAACTTGCAAAACTTGCTGCCAGCAGGTGTCGCTAGTGTTCCTACAGCTGGTTGAAACCATCGTTAAATAGTAGTAGAAGAAGAAGCTGTCGCATCATTTCCTGTTAGTGTGTAGCAGCAGAGTTTGATTTGAGACATACTATCTGTGGAGGATTAGTTACTAGTTAGTACGTACACTATCCTGATGATACTAACTTCTAGTATACTAAGAGAAGTATGTTTGAGACATACTATCTGTGGAGGATTAGTTACTAGTTAGTACGTACACTATCCTGATGATACTAACTTCTAGTATACTAAGAGAAGTATGTTTGAGACAAACTATCTGTGGAGGATTAGTTACTAGTTAGTATGTACACTATCCTGATGCATACTAACTTCTAGTATACTAAGAGAAGTATGTTTGAGACATACTATCTGTGGAGGATTAGTTACTAGTTAGTACGTACACTATCCTGATGATACTAACTTCTAGTATACTAAGAGAAGTATGTTTGAGACACACTATCTGTGGAGGATTAGTTACTAGTTAGTACGTACACTATCCTGATGATACTAACTTCTAGTATACTAAGATAAGTATGTTTGAGACATACTATCTGTGGAGGATTAGTTACTAGTTAGTACGTACACTATCCAGATGATACTAACTTCTAGTATACTAAGAGAAGTATGTTTGAGACATACTATCTGTGGAGGATTAGTTACTAGTTAGTACGTACACTATCCTGATGATACTAACTTCTAGTATACTAAGAGAAGTATGTTTTAGACACACTATCTGTGGAGGATTAGTTACTAGTTAGTACGTACACTATCCTGATGATACTAACTTCTAGTATACGAAGAGAAGTATGTTTGAGACACAGCACATGTGTGTGTTCGTGTGTGTGTCCATGTGTGTGTTTGTGTGTGTGTTTGTGTGTGTGTTTGTGTGTGTGTCCATGTGTGTGTTTGTGTGTGTGTCCATGTGTGTGTTCATGTGTGTGTTTGTGTGTGTGTCCATGTGTGTGTTCATGTGTGTGTCCATGTGTGTGTTCATGTGTGTGTCCATGTGTGTGTCCGTGTGTGTGTTCGTGTGTGTGTTCGTGTGTGTGTTCGTGTGTGTGTTCGTTCCGCTTCCGGTGAGCCTTTGATCGGCTGCTTGAACTTAAGCTCCTGCAATAATTGCCAAAAACAGTCGTTTTAACAACTACTTGTCCGGATTTTATGCTCATATCACTAAAGATATGTATCAACATCAGGATCTATGATCGTGATGCTCTTTTCAACATCAGAGAGTCGATGGAGGATTATAACCGCGACCGTTACCAACGTCCGGAGAATATGTTTCCGGCTCCGCTTCTCATCGACTCGGACTCTGTGGAATATCGTTTGATCTCTCGGGTGATTTCCACAAGCGATGGAGTCGGTCTGGAGTTCAGGTCAGGATGAGACGTGCAGTCGCTCGCTCGGAACAACTCTGACGTCATCGGACGCCATCGATGTTTGATCGACATTCCTCTCACTGAAGAGCATGACGACACATAAGCGCTGCCGTCTGTCCAGACCTCAACGAAAGGTGGTAAGATTTTTTCATTTCCTCTCTTTAATTCGGCTTTTACTACGGAGTTGAACGTGAGTGACAGCTGTCAGTCACATGACATGTTCTCTTCAAAAGATCCCGCTCTGCTGTCAGTGACGTCGTCAGTGACGTCATCGGTGCTGAATGTAGGACTTCTTAATGTTCGCTCCATTACTAATAAATCCTTTATTCTTAATGATCTTTTCACAAGAGTTAATTTGGATTTATTATGTCTTTCTGAGACTTGGCAGAGAGAGGAAGAGTTTATTCATCTGAACCAACTCTGTCCAGTAGGGAGCGCTGTTCTGGGGAAGCCTCGCCTCTCTGGTCGAGGGGGAGGTCTTGCTACTGTTTTTAGGGAGAGTTGTTCAGAGTGATTCAGACACAGGAATTCACTTCTTTTGAGTCTCAGATGATCTTGGTTGGTTCCACAAGAACTTTCTATTGTGTGTCAATCTACCGTCCGCCTGGTCCTTCAGTGTTCTTGAAAGACTTTAGTGACTTCTTATCTTCCATTATTCAAATGGAATCTGTCCTTATTCTTGGAGACTTTAATCTTCATGTTGATGACGTCACATCTTGTTCTGCTAAAGAACTTTGAACTTTAACAGAAGCCTTTATTTTTGAGCAACATGTTTCTGAACCCACTCATCAAAAAGGCCACATTTTAGACTTAGTTTTTACTCTTGGCCTGAACATTTCTAATGTATCTGTACATGATGTCCATCTGATCATTCTCTTGTTTAACCTGGACTTCATCCCTGAACCTAAGCCTTTGAAAGTTAGGTCTCAGAGGCGTGTCATCTCAGCCGATACTGCAGACAGTTTTTCTGCTATGTTTGACGCTCTTTCCTTTGATGACTGTCCAGATGTGGACAGTTTGATTCACTGTTTCACTGATCATTGTGTTGAAATACTGGATCAAGTGGCACCTGTTAAATCGAACTTGAAAATTCAGAAAAAACGGTGCCCTTGGACAAATGAAGATCTCCTGAGTCTGAAGAGACTTTGTCGAAAGACTGAGCGTCTCTGGAAGTCTACTAAACTTGAGGTGCATAGACTTCACCTCAGGGATCTGATGACTTCTTACAATGAGATGGTGGAAACTGCTAGATCTGATTACATCAGAAAACTGGTAGCAGCTAATAGGAAAAACCCCAAAGTTTTAATTAGATTAAAGATTAATTCTCTCGTGTCTCCTGCTCCTCAAATCACTCATGTCTTCTGTGAAGCTGACAGCAATGTATTGTTGAGATTTTTCATTGACAAAATTAAATTAATCAAAGAGAAAATCTCTCCCCCTTTGTTTGGAACCCCTACTGTCTCTGAGCCCCTCTCATCCTCTTGGTCCTCCTTCACTGCTGTATCTTTGGGTGATATTTCAGCACTAGTGAACAAGATGAAACCCTCCTCTTGCTCAGATGACGTCCTTCCTTGTAGGCTTTTTATCAAAGTATTTGATGTAATTGGCCCCTGGGTTACCAATATGGTGAACCTCTCCCTTTCCACAGGGGTTTTTCCCAATGCATTTAAACATGCCATTGTGGAGCCTCTGCTCAAAAAACCAGGCTTAGACCCAACTGACCTCAGTAATTTCAGGCCTATTTCTAAGCTCCCTTTCTTGTCCAAGATCTTGGAGAAGGTTGTGTCTGAGCAGCTGTCTTTGTTCCTGGATTAGAGCGACATCCATGAGAAGTTTCAGTCTGGCTTCCGTAAACATCACTCTACGGAGACAGCTTTATTGAAAGTGTCCAGTGACATCATGATGTCGGCTGACTCTGGTAAATTCACTGTTCTGGTTCTCTTGGATCTGTCCTCAGCCTTTGACACAGTTGAACCAGATCCTGCTGAGAAGACTGAGGGATGAAGACTGTCTGGGTCTGTGTTACAATGGTTCTCATCTTACCTTTCTGGGCGCAGTTTTAGTGTATCTGTCAATCAAATGAGGTCTGAATCGGCAGATCTGTTGTGTGGAGTCCCTCAAGGTTCTGTTCTGGGTCCTTTATTGTTTTTGCTGTACTTGATTCCCCTCGGTAAAATCATTCAGAGATTTCCAGATGTTTCTTATCACATTTTTGCTGATGACATCCAGCTCTACTGCTCTGTTGATCCAACTGAGCTCCAGAGGCTGAACTTAGTCAATTGTTTGCTAGAAATCAAACAATGAGTGAAAACACTTTACA
>JACEEU010000775.1:17500-30000 GCA_016630915.1 Callionymus lyra
CTCTTCACTCTTCACTCTTACACTCTCACACTCTTCACTCTTACACTCTCACACTCTTACACTCTTACACTCTCACACTCTTACACTCTTACACTCTTACACTCTCACACTCTTACACTCTTACACTCTTACACTCTTACACTCTCACACTCTTACACTCTTACACTCTTACACTTCTCACACTCACACTCACTTCACTCTTACACTCTCACACTCTTCACTCTTACACTCACACTCTTCACTCTTACACTTCTCACACTCTTACACCCTTTCACACCCTTCTTCACCTACACTTACACTCTTACACTCTTACACTCTTACACTCTTACACTCTCACACTCTCACACTCTTCACTCTTACACTCTCACACTCTTCACTCTTACACTCTCTTACACTTCTACACTCTTCACACTTCTTACACTCACACCTTCACTCTTACACTCTCACACTCTTCACTCTTACACTCTCACACTCTTCACACTCTTCACTCTTACACTCTTCACTCTTCACTCTTCACTTCACACTCTTCACTTCTACACTTCACACACTCTTCACACTCTCACACTCTTACACTTCACACACTCTCACACTCTTCACTCTACACACTCTCACACTCTTACACTCTTACACTACCTTTCACTCTCACACTTTCACACTCTACACTCTTAACACTCTCACACTCTTCACTCTTACACTCTCACACTCTTCACTCTTACACTCTCACACTCTTACACTCTTCACTTCACACTTCACACTCTCACTCTACACTCTTACACTCTTACACCTCACACTTTACACTCTTACACTTCACACTCTTCACTCTTACACTCTCACACTCTTACACTCTTACACTCTCACACTCTTACACTCTTCACACTCACTCTACACTCTTCCACTCTTACACTCTCACACCTTCACTCTTACACTCTCACACTCTCACACTCTTACACTCTCACACTCTTCACTCACACTTCACACTCTCACACTCTTCACTCTTACTCTCACACTCTTACACTCACTCTTCACTCTTACACTCTCACACTCTTACACTCACACTCTTCACTCTTACACTCTTACACTCTTCACTTTACACTCTCACACTCTTCACACTCTTACACTCTCACACTCTACACTTACACTCTCACTTCTTACACTTCACACTCTTACACTCACTTACACTCTTACACTCTACACTTCACACTCTTCACTTACACTCTTCACTCTTACACTCTCACACTCTTCACTCTTACACTCTCACACTCTCACACTCTTAACACTCTACACTACACTAACTTCACACTCTCACACTCTTACTCTTACACTTCTTCACACTCTCACACTCTTACACTCACTCTTCAACTCTTACACTCTTCACTCTCACACTCTTACACTACACTCACACTCTTCACTCTTACACTCTCACTCTTCACTCTTACACTCTCACACTCTTCACTCACTTACACTCTTACACTCTTCACACTCTTCACTCTTACACTCTCACACTCTACACTCTCACACTCTCTTCACTCTTACACTCTCACACACTCTTACACTCTCACACTCTTACACTCTACACTCTCACACTCACTTTACACTCTTACACTCTTACACTCACACTTTTCACACACTCTTCACTCTTACACTCTCACACTCTTTCACTCTTACACTCTCACTCTTCACTCTTACACTCTTACACTACTCACACTCTCACCTCCTTACACTCACTCACACTCTCACACTTACACTCTTACACTCTTACACTCTCACACTCTTCACACTCTTCACACTTCACACTCTTCACTCTTACACTCTCACACTCTTCACTCTTACACTCTCACACTCTCACCTTACACTCTCACACTCTCTACACTCTTCACACTCTTACACTCTCACACTCTTACTCACTACACTCTTCACACTTCACTCTTACACTCTCACACTCTTCACTCTTACACTCTCACACTCTTACACTCTTACACTCTTCACACTCTCACACTCACACTCTTACACTCTTCACTCTTAACACTCTTCACACTCTCACTCTTACACTCTCACACTCTTACACTCTTACACTCTCACACTCTTCACTCTTACACTCTCACACTCTTACACTCTTACACTCTCACACTCTTACACTCTTCACTCTTACACTCATCACACACTTCACACTCTTACACTCTCACACTCTCACACTCTTACACTCTTCACACTCTTCACTTACACTTCTCTTACACTCTCACCTCACACTCTTACACTTCTACTCTTACACTCACTCTCACACTCTTACACTCTTACACTCTTACACTTACACTCTCACACTCTTCACTCTTCACTTCACTCTTCACTCTTACACTCTCACACTCTTCACTCTCACACTCTTACACTCTCACACTCTTCACTTACACTCTCACACCTTCACTCTTACACTCATCACACTCTCACACTCTCACTTACTCTTCACTCTCACACTCTTACACTCTCACACTCTCACACTCTTCACTCTTACACTCTCACACTCTTCACTCTTACACTCTCACACTCTTACACTCTTACACTCTCACACTTACACTCTTACACTCTTCACACTCTCACACTTCACTCACACTCTCACACTCTCTCACACTTTTCACTTCTACACTCTCACACTCTTCACTCACACTCTTACACTCTTACACTTCTCACACCTCTTCACCCCTTACACTCTCACACTCTCACTCTCTACACTCTCACACTCTCTTCACTTACACTCACACTCTTCACTCTCACACTCTCACACTCTTCACTTCACTCTCACACTCTTCACTCTTACACTCTCACACCTTACACTTACACTCTTACACTCTTCACTCTTACACTCTCACACTTCACTCTTACACTCTTTCACTCTTACACTACACTCTTCACACTTCAACTCTTCACTCTCACACTCACACTCTTCACTCTTACACTCTCACACTCTTACACTCTTACACTCTTTCACTTCACACTCTCACACTCTTACACTCTCACACTCTTCACTCTTACACTCTCACACCTCTACACTCTCACACTCTCTCACTCTTCACACTCACACTCACACTTCACACTCTTACACTCACACTTCACACTCTTACACTCACACTCTCACTCACACTTCACACTTACACTCTCACACTCTTCACTCTTACACTCTTACACTCTACACTCTTACACTCTCTCACACTCTTACACTCTCTTACACTCTTCACTCTTACACTCTACACCTTACACTCTCACACTCTCACACTCTTCACTCTTACACTCTCACACTCATTCACACTTCACTCTACACTCTCACACTCTTCACTTCTTACACCCTCTTACACTCTTACACTCTCACACTCTTCACACTTTTCACTCTTACACTCACACTCTTCACTCTTACACTCTCACACTCTCACACTCTTCACTCTTACACTCTTACACTCTCACACTCTCACACTCTCACACTCTTACACTCTTACACTCTTACACTCTCACACTCTTACACTCTTACACTCTTCACTCTTACACTCTTACACTCTCACACTCTTCACTCTTACACTCTCACACTCTTACACTCTTACACTCTCACACTCTTCACTCTTACACTCTTCACACACCTCACACTCTTACACTCTCACACTCTTCACTCTTCACTCTTCACACTCTCACACTCTTCACTCTTACACTCACCACTCTTACACTTTTTCTACACTCTTACACTCTCACCCTCTTCACTCTTACACTCATCACACACGTCACACTCTTACACTCTTCACTCTTACACTCTTCACTCTTACACTCTCACACTCTTCACTCTTACACTCTCACACTCTTCACTCTCACACTCTTCACTCTTACACTCTCACACCTCACTCTTCACACTCTTCACTCTTACACTCTCACACTCTTACACTCTCACACTCTTCACTCTTACACTCATCACACACGTCACACTCTTACACTCTCACTCTTACACTCTTACACTCACCACACTTCACACTTCACACTCTTTCACCCTCTCACACTCTCACTCTCTACACTCTTACACTCTTTCACTCTCACACTCTTCACTCTTACACTCTCACACTCTTCACTTCTACACTCTCACACTTCACTTCACTCTCACACTCTCACACTCTTCTTCTCTTACACTCTCACTCTTTAACTCTTACCTCTCACACACGTCTACACTCTTACACTCTTCACTCTTACACTCTACACACTCTCACACTCTTACACTTCTTCACACTCTCTTACACTTCACTCACACTCTCACACTCTTCACTCTTACACTCATCACACACGTCACACTCTTACACTCTCACACTCTTCACTCTTCACACTCTCTCACACTCTTCACTCTTACACTCTCATCACAGCGGTCACACTCTTACACTCTCACACTTCTTTCACTCTTACACTCTCACACACGTCACACTCTTACACTCTTACACTCTTACACTCATCACACACGTCACACTCTTACACTCTCACACTCTTCACTCTTACACTCTCACACTCTTCACTCTTACACTCTCACACTCTTACACTCTTACACTCTCACACTCTTACACTCTTACACTCATCACACTCTTACACTCTTACATCTCTCACACTCTTCACTTACACTCTCACACTCTCTACTCTTACACTCTCACACTCTTCACTTCTTACACTCATCACACTCTTACACTCTTACACTCTCACACTCTTCACTCTTACACTCATCACACACGTCACACTCTTACACTCTTACACTCTCACACTCTTCACTCTTACACTCTCACACTCTTACACTCTTACACTCTCACACTCTTCACTCTTACACTCTCACACTCTTCACACTCACACTCTCACACTCTTCACTCTTACACTCTTCACTTACACTACACACTTCTACACTCTTACACTCTCACACTCTTCACTCTTACACTCTACACACTCTTACACTTACACTCTTCACACACTCTCACACTCTTACACTCTCACACTCTTCACTCTCACACTCTCACACTCTCACACTCTTACACTCATCACACACGTCACACTCTTACACTCTCACACTCTTCACTCTTACACTCTCACACTCTTCACTCTTACACTCATCACACACGTCACACTCTTACACTCTCACACTCTTCACTCTTACACTCATCACACACGTCACACTCTTACACTCTTACACTCTCACACTCTTCACTCTTACACTCTCACACTCTCACATTCTTCACTCTACACACGTCTAACACTCTACACACCTGTCACACTACACACGTGTCACTCTTCACACTCCTCACTCTTCATACGTGTCACTCTCACACTTGTCACTCTTCACACTCTTCACTCTTCACACGCGTCACTCTCTTCACACGTGTCACACTCACACGTGTCACTCTTCACACTCCTCACTCTTCACACGTCTCACTCTCTTCACACGTGTCACTCTCACACACGTCACTCTCCCACGTGTCACTCTCTTCACACTAACACTCTCACACGCGTCACTCTCCCACGTGTCACTCTCTTCACATGTGTCACTCTCACTCGCGTCACTCTCACACGTGTCACTCTCACACGTGTCACTCTCTTCACACGTGTCACTCTCACTCACGTCACTCTCACATGTGTCACTCTCACACGTGTCACTCTCTTCACACGTGTCACTCTCACACGTGTCACTCTCTCCACACGTGTCACTCTCTTCACACGTGTCACTCTCTTCACATGTGTCACTCTCACACGTGTCACTCTCACACGTGTCACTCTCACTCACGTCACTCTCACATGTGTCACTCTCACACGTGTCACTCTCTTCACACGTGTCACTCTCTTCACACGTGTCACTCTCTTCACATGTGTCACTCTCACTCACGTCACTCTCACTCACGTCACTCTCACACGTGTCACTCTCACTCACGTCACTCTCACACGTGTCACTCTCTTCACACGTGTCACTCTCACACGTGTCACTCTCTTCACATGTGTCACTCTCACTCACGTCACTCTCACACGTGTCACTCTCACACGTGTCACTCTCTTCACACGTGTCACTCTCACACGTGTCACTCTCTTCACACGTGTCACTCTCACACGTGTCACTCTCTTCACACGTGTCACTCTTACACTCACCATGCTGCTGCAGCTGACGACCGACCTCAGGAAGTTCACAGTAAACCACGTCACCAAGAGCCTCCTGAGATTCACAAGTTGTTCATTTAATTCAATTCAATTCAATTTTATTTCAAGTGTCTTATCATAACAAAGTTATCTCAAGACACTATACAGTTGAAATAAGACTACAGTTGATTAAGGAAAAATAGATCCAGCAATTCAACAAAGAGCAAGAAACAATTTATTACTTTTGATGATGAAGATGATGAGATACAGTTTAATCTATGCTGTGTGTGTTGATGATGATGGTATACAGTTTAATCTATGCTGTGTGTGTTGATGATGATGATGATGATGAGATGCAGTTTAATCTATGCTGCGTGTGTTGATGATGATGATGATGATGAGATACAGTTTAATCTATGCTGTGTGTGTTGATGATGAAGAAGATGATGAGATACAGTTTAATCTATGCTGCGTGTGTTGATGATGAAGAAGATGATGAGATACAGTTTAATCTATGCTGTGTGTGTTGATGATGAAGAAGATGATGAGATACAGTTTAATCTATGCTGCGTGTGTTGATGATGAAGAAGATGATGAGATACAGTTTAATCTATGCTGTGTGTGTTGATGATGAAGAAGATGATGAGATACAGTTTAATCTATGCTGTGTGTGTTGATGATGAAGATGAAGAAGATGATGAGATACAGTTTAATCTATGCTGTGTGTGTTGATGATGATAAAGAAGATGATGAGATGCAGTTTAATCTATGCTGCGTGTGTTGATGATGATGAAGATGATGAGATGCAGTTTAATCTATGCTGCGTGTGTTGATGATGAAGAAGATGATGAAGATACAGTTTGATCTATGCTGCGTGTGTTGATGATGATGAAGATGATGATGAGATACAGTTTAATCTATGCTGCGTGTGTTGATGATGATGATGAAGATGATGAGATACAGTTTAATCTATGCTGCGTGTGTTGATGATGGAGATGATGATGATGATGAGATACAGTTTAATCTATGCTGTGTGTGTTGATGATGATGAAGATGATGAGATACAGTTTAATCTATGCTGCGGGTGTTGATGACGATGATGAAGATGATGATATACAGTTTAATCTATGCTGCGTGTGTTGATGATGAAGATGATGATGAGATACAGTTTAATCTATGCTGCGTGTGTTGATGATGAAGATGAAGAAGATGATGAGATACAGTTTAATCTATGCTGCGTTTGTTGATGATGAAAATGATGATGAGAAGCAGTTTAATCTATGCTGTGTGTGTTGATGATGATGAAGATGATGAGATACAGTTTAATCTATGCTGTGTGTGTTGATGATGATGAAGATGATGAGGTACAGTTTAATCTATGCTGTGTGTGTTGATGATGATGAAGATGATGAGATACAGTTTAATCTATGCTGTGTGTGTTGATGATGATGAGATACAGTTTAATCTATGCTGCGTGTGTTGATGATGAGATACAGTTTAATCTATGCTGCGTGTGTTGATGATGAAGAAGATGATGAGATACAGTTTAATCTATGCTGTGTGTGTTGATGATGATGAGATACAGTTTAATCTATGCTGCGTGTGTTGATGATGAGATACAGTTTAATCTATGCTGTGTGTGTTGATGATGATGAGATACAGTTTAATCTATGCTGCGTGTGTTGATGATGAGATACAGTTTAATCTATGCTGCGTGTGTTGATGATGAGATACAGTTTAATCTATGCTGCGTGTGTTGTTGATGATGATGAGATACAGTTTAATCCATGCTGCGTGTGTTGATGATGAGATACAGTTTAATCTATGCTGCGTGTGTTGATGATGAGATACAGTTTAATCTATGCTGCGTGTGTTGATGATGAGATACAGTTTAATCTATGCTGCGTGTGTTGATGATGAGATACAGTTTAATCTATCCTGCGTGTGTTGATGTATATCTGACAATAAAACAGTTGAACATCTCTCGTTGTGTCCGAGGCTCAAGTTCAACATGTTCCAGGATCAGTTTGTTCCTCACGACAATCTTATCTTTACACCGACATCTTGGTGTAACCGTGGCAACATGAACTTTGATCTTCTTGTTCAGACATTTACTAATGACACGTTATGACCACCTGTCAATCATCTCATGACGTCATCAGTGATAAGCATGTGATCAAAGGTTATTAGTCATAAATCCGTGATTGACGACCTGAGCATGAGAACTGATGCCGACCGTGACGACGTCTCCGTCCAAACGAACCCATTCGTGTTTGTCCGTGAACCTGAGAGCTGAGAGACAACAATTATTATAGTGTAGGGTTAATATTAGTGTAATAACAACATTATTATAATATATTAGATAGTTATTATAGTGTAATAACAACATTATTATAGTGTAGGATTAATATTAGTGTAATAACAACATTATTATAATGTAGGGTTAATATTAGTGTAATAACAACATTATTATAATATATTAGATAGTTATTATAGTGTAATAACAACATTATTATAATGTAGGATTAGTGTAAATTATTATAATGTAGGGTTAATATTAGTGTAATAACAACATTATTATAATATATTAGATAATTTTTTTTTTTTTATAAAAAAACATTATTATAGTGTAGGATTAATATTAGTGTAATAACAACATTATTATAATGTAGGATTAATATTAGTGTAATAACAACATTATTATAATATATTAGATAGTTATTATAGTGTAATAACAACATTATTATAATGTAGGATTAATATTAGTGTAATAACAACATTATTATAATGTAGGATTAATATTAGTGTAATAACAACATTATTATAATATATTAGATAGTTATTATAGTGTAATAACAACATTATTATAGTGTAGGATTAATATTAGTGTAATAACAACATTATTATAATGTATGATTAATATTAGTGTAATAACAACATTATTATAATGTAGGATTAATATTAGTGTAATAACAACATTATTATAATGTAGGATTAATATTAGTGTAATAACAACATTATTATAATATATTAGATAGTTATTATAGTGTAATATCAATATTATTATATTATATCAGATGATTAATTTTAGTGTAATAACAACATTATTATAGTGTAATATCAATATTATTATATTATATTAGATGATTAATTTTGGTGTAATAACAACATTATTATAGTGTAATATCAATATTATTATATTATATTAGATGATTAATTTTGGTGTAATAACATTATTATAGTGTAATATCAATTTTATTATAGTATATTAGATGATTAATTGTAACAATGAAACAAACGCTCTTGAGTAATGTTGAGTAATAATGAAACAAACACTCTTGAGTAATGTTGAGTAACAATGAAACAAACACTCTTGAGTAATGTTGAGTAACAATGAAACAAACGCTCTTGAGTAATGTTGAGTAACAATGAAACAAACGCTCTTGAGTAATGTTGAGTAACAATGAAACAAACGCTCTTGAGTAATGTTGAGTAACAATGAAACAAACGCTCTTGAGTAATGTTGAGTAACAATGAAACAAACGCTCTTGAGTAATGTTGAGTAACAATGAAACAAACACTCTTGAGTAATGTTGAGTAACAATGAAACAAACGCTCTTGAGTAATGTTGAGTAACAATGAAACAAACACTCTTGAGTAATGTTGAGTAACAATGAAACAAACACTCTTGAGTAATGTTGAGTAACAATGAAACAAACACTCTTGAGTAATTTTGAGTAACAATGAAACAAACGCTCTTGAGTAATGTTGAGTAACAATGAAACAAACGCTCTTGAGTAATGTTGAGTAACAATGAAACAAACACTCTTGAGTAATGTTGAGTAACAATGAAACAAACACTCTTGAGTAATGTTGAGTAACAATGAAACAAACACTCTTGAGTAATGTTGAGTAACAATAAAACAAACACTCTTGAGTAATGTTGAGTAACAATGAAACAAACACTCTTGAGTAATGTTGAGTAACAATGAAACAAACACTCTTGAGTAATGTTGAGTAACAATGAAACAAACACTCTTGAGTAATGTTGAGTAACAATAAAACAAACACTCTTGAGTAATGTTGAGTAACAATGAAACAAACACTCTTGAGTAATGTTGAGTAATAATGGAACAAATACTCTTGAGTAATGTTGAGTAACAATAAAACAAACACTCTTGAGTAATGTTGAGTAACAATGAAACAAACACTCTTGAGTAATGTTGAGTAATAATGCAACAAATACTCTTGAGTAATGTTGAGTAACAATGAAACAAACACTCTTGAGTAATGTTGAGTAACAATGAAACAAACGCTCTTGAGTAATGTTGAGTAACAATGAAACAAACACTCTTGAGTAATGTTGAGTAATAATGGAACAAACACTCTTGAGTAATGTTGAGTAATAATGGAACAAACACTCTTGAGTAATGTTGAGTAACAATGAAACAAACACTCTTGAGTAATGTTGAGTAACAATGAAACAAACACTCTTGAGTAATGTTGAGTAACAATGAAACAAACACTCTTGAGTAATGTTGAGTAACAATGAAACAAACACTCTTGAGTAATGTTGAGTAACAATGAAACAAACACTCTTGAGTAATGTTGAGTAACAATGAAACAAACACTCTTGAGTAATGTTGAGTAACAATGAAACAAACACTCTTGAGTAATGTTGAGTAACAATAAAACAAACACTCTTGAGTAATGTTGAGTAACAATGAAACAAACACTCTTGAGTAATGTTGAGTAACAATGAAACAAACACTCTTGAGTAATGTTGAGTAATAATGGAACAAACACTCTTGAGTAATGTTGAGTAACAATAAAACAAACACTCTTGAGTAATGTTGAGTAACAATGAAACAAACACTCTTGAGTAATGTTGAGTAACAATGAAACAAACACTCTTGAGTAATGTTGAGTAACAATGAAACAAACACTCTTGAGTAATGTTGAGTAACAATGAAACAAACACTCTTGAGTAATGTTGAGTAACAATGAAACAAACACTCTTGAGTAATGTTGAGTAACAATGAAACAAACGCTCTTGAGTAATGTTGAGTAACAATGACACAAACACTCTTGAGTAATGTTGAGTAACAATAAAACAAACACTCTTGAGTAATGTTGAGTAACAATGAAACAAACGCTCTTGAGTAATGTTGAGTAACAATGAAACAAACACTCTTGAGTAATGTTGAGTAACAATGAAACAAACGCTCTTGAGTAATGTTGAGTAACAATAAAACAAACACTCTTGAGTAATGTTGAGTAATAATGGAACAAACACTCTTGAGTAATGTTGAGTAACAATGAAACAAACACTCTTGAGTAATGTTGAGTAACAATGAAACAAACACTCTTGAGTAATGTTGAGTAATAATGCAACAAACACTCTTGAGTAATGTTGAGTAACAATGAAACAAACACTCTTGAGTAATGTTGAGTAATAATGGAACAAACACTCTTGAGTAATGTTGAGTAACAATGAAACAAACACTCTTGAGTAATGTTGAGTAACAATGAAACAAACACTCTTGAGTAATGTTGAGTAACAATAAAACAAACACTCTTGAGTAATGTTGAGTAATAATGGAACAAACACTCTTGAGTAATGTTGAGTAACAATGAAACAAACACTCTTGAGTAATGTTGAGTAACAATGAAACAAACACTCTTGAGTAATGTTGAGTAATAATGCAACAAACACTCTTGAGTAATGTTGAGTAACAATGAAACAAACACTCTTGAGTAATGTTGAGTAATAATGGAACAAACACTCTTGAGTAATGTTGAGTAACAATGAAACAAACACTCTTGAGTAATGTTGAGTAACAATGAAACAAACACTCTTGAGTAATGTTGAGTAACAATAAAACAAACACTCTTGAGTAATGTTGAGTAACAATGAAACAAACACTCTTGAGTAATGTTGAGTAACAATGAAACAAACACTCTTGAGTAATGTTGAGTAACAATGAAACAAACTCTAAACATCAACACAAATGAATTTACAAGTCAACACATGAATAAAAACTATTTTAAATAATATATCAAATAATAATAATAAATAATATTTCAACATCTCATAAACGAGTAATAATTAACGTTTATGTTCCAGTGACGTCATTATAGAAACAGTTAATATCAATTATTAATTAAATCAGTTGAACCTGCGCAAAAACACGTGATCATTCAGTCACGTGACCTCGGTCGCCTGAACGTTGAACTTTGAACTGACAACGATTGAAAACGTTTGTATTCGATTATTAAACTTAATATTAATATAAGATTCAAAGACGTCATCAAACGGTTCATACTTCAAGCAGATCGATCGATCACACGTCATCAAAAATGGCTTCAGAGGTGAACTT
>JACEEU010000775.1:32500-87829 GCA_016630915.1 Callionymus lyra
TTATTATTATTGTCATCATTATTATTATCATTATTATTATTGTTATCATTATCATTATTATTATTGTTATCATTATTATTATTGTCATCATTATTATTATCATTATTATTATTGTTATCATTATCATTATTATTATTGTTATCATTATTATTATTGTCATCATTATTATTATTGTCATCATTATTATTATCATTATTATTATTATCATTATTATTATTATTATTGTTATTATTATTGTTATCATTATTATCATTATTATTATCATTATTATTGTTATTGTTATCATTATTATTGCTATCATTATTATCATTATTGTTATCATTATTATCATTATTATTATTATTGTTATCATTATTATCATTATTATTGTTATCATTGTTATTATTATTGTTATCATTATTATTATTATTGTTATTATTATTGTTATCATTATTATTGTTATCATTGTTATTATTATTATTGTTATTATTATCATTATTATCATTATTGTCATCATTATTATTGTTATTATTATTATTATCATTATTATTGTTATTGTTATCATTGTTATTGTTATCATTGTTATCATTATTATTGTTATTGTTATTATTATCATTATTATTATTATTGTCATCATTATAATGTTATTATTATTATCATTATGAGTCACTTCTGCAGCTCGACCCGTGATGAGACTCATTGGAGATGAAAGCTCTAGGATCATGAAGGTGTTCCCAGGTGAACGTTGAACACACCTTGATGTTGTTGGAGTCGGTGAGGAACATGGTGAGGCGGTCGATGCCCATCCCCCAGCCGGCCGTGGGTGGGAGTCCGTACTCCAGAGCCTTGCAGAAGGTCTCGTCGATGAACATGGCCTCGTCGTCGCCCTCAGCTTTGGCCTGAATCCACGACAACATGTCCAGTTACTGTGGCTCACCCTCCAGATGTTCTCTTGAGATGTTCCTCACCATCGCCTGCTGCTCGAACAGCTGCCTCTGCCTGACGGGATCGTTGAGCTCGGTGTAGGCGTTACACACTTCCTTCTTCATGACGAACAGCTCGAAGCGCTCCGTCAGACCCTTCTCCGCTCTGTGCCTGAACATGTGACACGTCAACACGTGGAGCCACAAACTTTCTTACGCATTTTATTATCATTTCATTCAACACATTTAAAAAACAAAAAAACATTTAGTTTAAAAATCTTCATTCAAGTTTCTTGTCACTGGGACATGAAGACGTCACAGAAGCTACTGGGTCCGACTCCATCACGCGAGTCTGTGGCCACAGAACCAACATGGTGACTCACCACTTGGCGAGCGGGCTCATGATCTGGGGGTGATCGCAGATGAACGTGGGGTTGATGCAAGTCACCTCCAGGAAGTCTCCGACCAGCTGCAGAGAGAGATGTCAGTCGTCGCCACAAGAGGGCGAGCAAGAGTAAGAACCTTGTCCAGCAGACGAGCGGTGGTTCTCGGTGCAGGACAGTCCACTTCCTTCTGAGCGCACAGGTCGTCGAAGAACTTGCGAGTTTCTGGTGAAGGATGAAGGACGAGGGTCAACCAAGGGTTGAAGCTTGAAAAACGAAAAAACCATCTTCTCACCAGCGCTGTCGTAGCTGTCAGTCGGCGGGAACTTGACGCCCAACACCTTCTCCAGGTCGTGAGTCATACTCACTCGCCTGAAGGGAGGCGTGAAGTCGATCTCGTAGGCCTGACCCTCCGGACCCTCAGGGTGGTACGTGACCTTGTACCCTCCATGGATGTGCTTGACCATTCCTGAACATATAGTGTTACTCTGCATTACTCATGGAGCCTCTATAGTGTTACTCTGCATTACTCATGGAGCCTCCTTAGTGTTACTCTGCATTACTCATGGAGCCTCTATAGTGTTACTCTGCATTACTCATGGAGCCTCTATAGTGTTACTCTGCATTACTCATGGAGCCTCTATAGTGTTACTCTGCATTACTCATGGAGCCTCCTTAGTGTTACTCTGCATTACTCATGGAGCCTCCTTAGTGTTACTCTGCATTACTCATGGAGCCTCCTTAGTGTTACTCTGCATTACTCATGGAGCCTCTATAGTGTTACTCTGCATTACTCATGGAGCCTCCTTAGTGTTACTCTGCATTACTCATGGAGCCTCTATAGTGTTACTCTGCATTACTCATGGAGCCTCCTTAGTGTTACTCTGCATTACTCATGGAGCCTCTATAGTGTTACTCTGCATTACTCATGGAGCCTCCTTAGTGTTACTCTGCATTACTCATGGAGCCTCCTTAGTGTTACTCTGCATTACTCATGGAGCCTCTATAGTGTTACTCTGCATTACTCATGGAGCCTCCTTAGTGTTACTCTGCATTACTCATGGAGCCTCTATAGTGTTACTCTGCATTACTCATGGAGCCTCCTTAGTGTTACTCTGCATTACTCATGGAGCCTCTATAGTGTTACTCTGCATTACTCATGGAGCCTCCTTAGTGTTACTCTGCATTACTCATGGAGCCTCCTTAGTGTTACTCTGCATTACTCATGGAGCCTCCTTAGTGTTACTCTGCATTACTCATGGAGCCTCCTTAGTGTTACTCTGCATTACTCATGGAACCTCTATAGTGTTACTCTGCATTACTCATGGAGCCTCTATAGTGTTACTCTGCATTACTCATGGAGCCTCTATAGTGTTACTCTGCATTACTCATGGAGCCTCTATAGTGTTACTCTGCATTACTCATGGAGCCTCTATAGTGTTACTCTGCATTACTCATGGAGCCTCTATAGTGTTACTCTGCATTACTCATGGAGCCTCTATAGTGTTACTCTGCATTACTCATGGAGCCTCTATAGTGTTACTCTGCATTACTCATGGAGCCTCTATAGTGTTACTCTGCATTACTCATGGAGCCTCCTTAGTGTTACTCTGCATTACTCATGGAGCCTCTATAGTGTTACTCTGCATTACTCATGGAGCCTCTATAGTGTTACTCTGCATTACTCATGGAGCCTCTATAGTGTTACTCTGCATTACTCATGGAGCCTCCTTAGTGTTACTCTGCATCACTCATGGAGCCTCCTTAGTGTTACTCTGCATTACTCATGGAGCCTCCTTAGTGTTACTCTGCATTACTCATGGAGCCTCTATAGTGTTACTCTGCATTACTCATGGAGCCTCCTTAGTGTTACTCTGCATTACTCATGGAGCCTCTATAGTGTTACTCTGCATTACTCATGGAGCCTCCTTAGTGTTACTCTGCATTACTCATGGAGCCTCTATAGTGTTACTCTGCATTACTCATGGAGCCTCCTTAGTGTTACTCTGCATTACTCATGGAGCCTCCTTAGTGTTACTCTGCATTACTCATGGAGCCTCTATAGTGTTACTCTGCATTACTCATGGAGCCTCCTTAGTGTTACTCTGCATTACTCATGGAGCCTCTATAGTGTTACTCTGCATTACTCATGGAGCCTCCTTAGTGTTACTCTGCATTACTCATGGAGCCTCTATAGTGTTACTCTGCATTACTCATGGAGCCTCCTTAGTGTTACTCTGCATTACTCATGGAGCCTCCTTAGTGTTACTCTGCATTACTCATGGAGCCTCCTTAGTGTTACTCTGCATTACTCATGGAGCCTCCTTAGTGTTACTCTGCATTACTCATGGAACCTCTATAGTGTTACTCTGCATTACTCATGGAGCCTCTATAGTGTTACTCTGCATTACTCATGGAGCCTCTATAGTGTTACTCTGCATTACTCATGGAGCCTCTATAGTGTTACTCTGCATTACTCATGGAGCCTCTATAGTGTTACTCTGCATTACTCATGGAGCCTCTATAGTGTTACTCTGCATTACTCATGGAGCCTCTATAGTGTTACTCTGCATTACTCATGGAGCCTCTATAGTGTTACTCTGCATTACTCATGGAGCCTCTATAGTGTTACTCTGCATTACTCATGGAGCCTCTATAGTGTTACTCTGCATTACTCATGGAGCCTCTATAGTGTTACTCTGCATTACTCATGGAGCCTCTATAGTGTTACTCTGCATTACTCATGGAGCCTCTATAGTGTTACTCTGCATTACTCATGGAGCCTCCTTAGTGTTACTCTGCATTACTCATGGAGCCTCTATAGTGTTACTCTGCATTACTCATGGAGCCTCCTTAGTGTTACTCTGCATTACTCATGGAGCCTCTATAGTGTTACTCTGCATTACTCATGGAGCCTCCTTAGTGTTACTCTGCATTACTCATGGAGCCTCTATAGTGTTACTCTGCATTACTCATGGAGCCTCCTTAGTGTTACTCTGCATTACTCATGGAGCCTCCTTAGTGTTACTCTGCATTACTCATGGAGCCTCCTTAGTGTTACTCTGCATTACTCATGGAGCCTCCTTAGTGTTACTCTGCATTACTCATGGAGCCTCCTTAGTGTTACTCTGCATTACTCATGGAACCTCTATAGTGTTACTCTGCATTACTCATGGAGCCTCTATAGTGTTACTCTGCATTACTCATGGAGCCTCTATAGTGTTACTCTGCATTACTCATGGAGCCTCTATAGTGTTACTCTGCATTACTCATGGAGCCTCTATAGTGTTACTCTGCATTACTCATGGAGCCTCTATAGTGTTACTCTGCATTACTCATGGAGCCTCTATAGTGTTACTCTGCATTACTCATGGAGCCTCTATAGTGTTACTCTGCATTACTCATGGAGCCTCTATAGTGTTACTCTGCATTACTCATGGAGCCTCTATAGTGTTACTCTGCATTACTCATGGAGCCTCTATAGTGTTACTCTGCATTACTCATGGAGCCTCTATAGTGTTACTCTGCATTACTCATGGAGCCTCTACAGCAGGGGTCGGGAACCTATGGCTCGCGAGCCAGGTGTGGCTCTTTTGATGATTGCATCTGGCTCGCAGATTTCGGCTTTTCAGATAAAACATAAAATATTATCACTTGTTTCAGGGGCGGGCAATACGTCGATCGCGATCGAAGCTGTTGCGAGTAGATCGCGTGATTTAATAAAATATGATATAAGAAAATAGTAAAGAGAGCTCTGATTAGCTGCTGTGCATATTAATCAAATGGTTATTGCGCCGATTGGTTGAACATTTGATTGACATGCACAGCAGCCAATCAGAGCTCCCGCCCCTTCCACTGAACGCACTGAAAAGATCATATGAATCGAGAATAAAAAGAGCAAAACGTGCGACAGTCATTTTACGCAATTCAGAAAAACGATATAGAATTATAAGCTTGTTTTTTTTAAATAATATATCGAACAAAATAATGCGCGTTTGATCGCTTCAGGTTCTTCTCTAGAGTCACAGAAACATGACGTCACTACAGGTTCTTCTCTAGAGTCACAGAAACATGACGTCACTTCAGGTTCTTCTACTAGAGTCACAGAAACATGACGTCACTTCAGGTTCTTCTCTAGAGTCACAGAAACATGACGTCACTTCAGGTTCTTCTCTAGAGTCACAGAAACATGACGTCACTTCAGGTTCTTCTCTAGAGTCACAGAAACATGACGTCACTTCAGGTTCTTCTCTAGAGTCACAGAAACATGACGTCACTTCAGGTTCTCTCGAGTCACAGAAACATGACGTCACTTCAGGTTCTTCTCTAGAGTCACAGAAACATGACGTCACTTCAGGTTCTTCTCTAGAGTCACAGAAACATGACGTCACTTCAGGTTCTTCTCTAGAGTCACAGAAACATGACGTCACTTCAGGTTCTTCTCTAGAGTCACAGAAACATGACGTCACTTCAGGTTCTTCTCTAGAGTCACAGAAACATGACGTCACTTCAGGTTCTTCTCTAGAGTCACAGAAACATGACGTCACTTCAGGTTCTTCTCTAGAGTCACAGAAACATGACGTCACTTCAGGTTCTTCTCTAGAGTCACAGAAACATGACGTCACTTCAGGTTCTTCTCTACTAGTAAAGAAACATGACGTCACTTCAGGTTCTTCTCTAGAGTCACAGAAACATGACGTCACTTCAGGTTCTTCTCTAGAGTCACAGAAACATGACACTTCAGGTCACAGAAACATGACGTCACTTCAGGTTCTTCTCTAGAGTCACAGAAACATGACGTCACTTCAGGTTCTTCTCTAGAGTCACAGAAACATGACGTCACTTCAGGTTCTTCTCTAGAGTCACAGAAACATGACGTCACTTCAGGTTCTTCTCTAGAGTCACAGAAACATGACGTCACTTCAGGTTCTTCTCTAGAGTCACAGAAACATGACGTCACTTCAGGTTCTTCTCTACTAGAGTCACAGAAACATGACGTCACTTCAGGTTCTTCTCTAGAGTCACAGAAACATGACGTCACTTCAGGTTCTTCTCTAGAGTCACAGAAACATGACGTCACTTCAGGTTCTTCTCTAGAGTCACAGAAACATGACGTCACTTCAGGTTCTTCTCTAGAGTCACAGAAACATGACGTCACTTCAGGTTCTTCTCTAGAGTCACAGAAACAGAAACATGGACGTCACTTCAGGTTCTTCTCTAGAGTCACAGAAACATGACGTCACTTCAGGTTCTTCTCTAGAGTCACAGAAACATGACGTCACTTCAGGTTCTTCTCTAGAGTCACAGAAACATGACGTCACTTCAGGTTCTTCTCTAGAGTCACAGAAACATGACGTCACTTCAGGTTCTTCTCTAGAGTCACAGAAACATGACGTCACTTCAGGTTCTTCTCTAGAGTCACAGAAACATGACGTCACTTCAGGTTCTTCTCTAGAGTCACAGAAACATGACGTCACTTCAGGTTCTTCTCTACTAGAGTCACAGAAACATGACGTCACTTCAGGTTCTTCACGATAGTCAGAGTCACAGAAACATGACGTCACTTCAGGTTCTTCTCTACTAGAGTCACAGAAACATGACGTCACTTCAGGTTCTTCTCTACTAGAGTCACAGAAACATGACGTCACTTCAGGTTCTTCTCTACTAGAGTCACAGAAACATGACGTCACTTCAGGTTCTTCTCTACGAGAGTCACAGAAACATGACGTCACTTCAGGTTCTTCTCTAGAGTCACAGAAACATGACGTCACTTCAGGTTCTTCTCTAGAGTCACAGAAACATGACGTCACTTCAGGTTCTTCTCTAGAGTCACAGAAACATGACGTCAGGTCCATCAAAGTTAAGCTGCAGGTTTCAATGAAAGCGCAACAAATGCTGGTTTTCCTTTTGTGATCGAGTCCTTAAAACACACTTGCATTAATACACCATCACATGATGACTATTTGTAAATGACCTTTATCTCACGAATATAATAAGAATACGCAGAAACACAAACCCGTTAAACAGGTGCAGGTGAGACACATTCTAATGACGTCAGAGACGATCAGACAAAGCGATGATGATGTGAAGTTACTGATGAACAGTTTTATTCTCTGAAATTTAATTAATCCACTTGTGTGATTCATATCAGACATGTTTAAAATTAACAAATATAAACTGTTAGTTTGAATTCATGTTTTCATTTGTTTTTGTTTTTTTCATGATCACAGAAATGGAGAAATTTTAGTCTTGTGCTTCATTTAAATATGATGGACATATTGAAATGGAGGCATGGAAAGGGATGAACCCGTCTGAATTCTTTGTTGATTTTGATGAACAAAGGAAAAGGGCTTGAATTCGTGTCAAGCACAGATTCTTACATCTGAATATTATTTATATGGCTCCCACTGAAATCAATTTCCAAATATTTTGCTTTCATGGCTCTCTGAGTCAAAAAGGTTCCCGACCCCTGCTCTATAGTGTTACTCTGCATTACTCATGAAACCTCCTTAGTGTTACTCTGCATTACTCATGGAGCCTCTATAGTGTTACTCTGCATTACTCATGGAGCCTCTATAGTGTTACTCTGCATTACTCATGGAGCCTCTATAGTGTTACTCTGCATTACTCATGAAACCTCCTTAGTGTTACTCTGCATTACTCATGGAGCCTCTATAGTGTTACTCTGCATTACTCATGGAGCCTCTATAGTGTTACTCTGCATTACTCATGAAACCTCCTTAGTGTTACTCTGCATTACTCATGGAGCCTCTATAGTGTTACTCTGCATTACTCATGGAGCCTCTATAGTGTTACTCTGCATTACTCATGAAACCTCTATAGTGTTACTCTGCATTACTCATGGAACCTCCTCAGTGTTACTCTGCATTACTCATGGAACCTCTATAGTGTTACTCTGCATTACTCATGGAGCCTCCTCAGTGTTACTCTGCATTACTCATGGAGCCTCTATAGTGTTACTCTGCATTACTCATGGAGCCTCCTCAGTGTTACTCTGCATTACTCATGGAGCCTCTATAGTGTTACTCTGCATTACTCATGGAGCCTCCTCAGTGTTACTCTGCATTACTCATGGAGCCTCTATAGTGTTACTCTGCATTACTCATGGAGCCTCTATAGTGTTACTCTGCATTACTCATGGAGCCTCTATAGTGTTACTCTGCATTACTCATGGAGCCTCCTCAGTGTTACTCTGCATTACTCATGGAGCCTCCTCAGTGTTACTCTGCATTACTCATGGAGCCTCCTCAGTGTTACTCTGCATTACTCCATGACTTCAGTCATGAACATGTCGACTAATGTTGATTATTTGAATTTGTTCTTTTTAGAGTAATAGTCAAAAACGAGCTAACCTGTCTTAGAACAAAAATACTTGAAACATTAAGTTTAAAGTTTTACAGTAACATTCCACTGTAGCTGCCGACACTGATGCCTTCACTGCCGTCAAACCCTAACGTGGTCCTCGTACCTGAGAGCAGCTTCTCTGTGATCTCCATCAGGTCGTGGTAGTCGGCGTACGCCATGTAGAACTCGCAGGTGGTGAACTCTGGATTGTGAGTGAGATCGATGCCTTCGTTCCTGAACTGGCGCCCGATCTCGTAGACTCGGTCGATCCCGCCGACCACGAGCATCTGCGAGGAGACTTGGATGAAGCAGCTGCAACAAGAGTGTTATTGAGCCGGAGTGTGGACCTTGTGGTAGAGTTCAGGAGCGATCCTCATGTAGAGCTTCATGTCCAGCTCGTTGTGGTGAGTCACGAACGGACGCGCCACGGCTCCGCCCGGGATGATGTTCATCATGGGGGTCTCGATCTGCACCGGGAGAGGCATCAGCTCCACACAAGTCGTCTCCGACACACCAGTCAAGTTACCTCCAAAAAGCCGAGCTGGTCCAGGAAGCTGCGCAGGTACGTGATGATCTTGGCTCGAGTCACAAACTTTTGTCTCACGTAGTCGTTGAGGATCAGGTCCAGGTAGCGCTGCCTGAACCTCGTCTCCTTGAGAGTGGAAGTGAAAGAGCTTCAGGTCCGACACATAAACACACTTTCTTCAAGGACTCTTGTCTTCTACTTCAAAGTACACGTGTAGTATTATTAAATACTTTGGTTTGGATCAGTACCTTGTCTTTCAGGCCGAAGTGCAAGTGAGGCAGCATGTGCAGACACGGAGAGAGAAGCGTCAACTCAACGGGAATGATGCTGAGTTCGCCCTTTTTCGTCTTCCCGGGGTTCCCTCGCACGCCGATGATGTCACCGCGCCTCAGCTTGTTGTTGATGGCGAAGAACGCATCCTCAGACGAGTAGGCTCTTCAAATAAGACACAAGATGAACAAAACAATCCAAACACTCGTCCTTCGACGTAGTTCACCTGGAGTTGGCCATGACCTGGAGCTTCACACCTTCTCCTCGCAGGTCGTAGAACAGCAGCTTCGCACCAGACACTCTCTTGGCGTGGACGCGACCTGAGGACGGTTCAGATCAACAACGGTTCCAATCCTTCCACAGAGACTTCCTGTCCTGATTCAACACCTGACACATTGAGCAGCACGTCCATCAACTGGTCTCCGGGCTGCAGGTGCTCGTACTTCTCGATGAACTCCGTGAGGGACAAGTCCACCTTGAACTTGTGTGGGTACGGGTCCTCGGACGTGCCCTTCAGCTCCTGGATGGCCTGGGTGCGGATTTTGTAGTATTGCTGAGAAGAGAAAACATTTCAGGACTTGAAGAACGGTTGAGTCAAGAGAAGGTTTCATGAGATCATCTGTAGAAGGAGTCAAAGGTTAGATGTTGGACAACATGAAACAATAAAGAAGTGAAATAAAGAAAACAAAGTCTAAACTTGAAAGTAAACATCTGTGGTGTTTGAAAGAAGCATTTGTTCAGTAAGTCCAGCATCTGCAGATGCAGCAGCTCACGCACGTGTTTCCTTCTGTTCATGATTCACAAACGACAGTCAAATAATAATTATGAAATACTTCATAAAGTTCATGTTGATTATATGATTCAAAACGTTCTACTTTATAAAACACTGAAGTCATGGAGCCTTACATTGGGGTCGAGGGTCTCCTCGTCCAGGTCGTTCTGCTTGTCGTCAGTTTCCTTCTTCTGCTCCTTCACTTTGGCCTCCTTCTCTCCAGCCTTCTTCTCCGCCTTCATCCTCCTCTTCTGCTCACTGCGACACACACCGGTTTCAACAGTCGTTCAGATATCACACAAGTCTGCGACGGCGACAAAAGGTTGGTTGTTTTCTCAGTGGAAGGAAAAGCCACCAACCTTCCGTCACCTCGCCATCGGATCCCATAAACCTGCGCCGCAGCCGTGCGTGGCCAGGTGTGTTTTAACCACCGTCCGCCGACCACACAGGCTCGACACACCTGCTGCGCTCTGGCCACACACAACATGACCGTCTACCTGAGGGAGTTACAAGAGCAGACACAACATGACCATCTACCTGAGGGAGTTACAAGAGCGTCTACCTGAGGGAGTTACAAGAGCGTCTACCTGAGGGAGTTACAAGAGCGTCTACCTGAGGGAGTTACAAGAGTGTCTACCTGAGGGAGTTACAAGAGCAGACACAACATGACCATCTACCTGAGGGAGTTACAAGAGCTTCTACCTGAGGGAGTTACAAGAGTGTCTACCTGAGGGAGTTACAAGAGCGTCTACCTGAGGGAGTTACAAGAGTGTCTACCTGAGGGAGTTACAAGACAGACACAAGACATCTACCTGAGGGAGTTACAAGAGCTTCTACCTGAGGGAGTTACAAGAGCGTCTACCTGAGGGAGTTACAAGAGTGTCTACCTGAGGGAGTTACAAGAGTGTCTACCTGAGGGAGTTACAAGAGCGTCTACCTGAGGGAGTTACAAGAGCGTCTACCTGAGGGAGTTACAAGAGTGTCTACCTGAGGGAGTTACAAGAGCAGACACAACATGACCATCTACCTGAGGGAGTTACAAGAGTGTCTACCTGAGGGAGTTACAAAGAGCGTCTACCTGAGGGAGTTACAAGAGTGTCTACCTGAGGGAGTTACAGGAGCAGACACAACATGACCATCTACCTGAGGGAGTTACAAGAGCTTCTACCTGAGGGAGTTACAAGAGCGTCTACCTGAGGGAGTTACAAGAGTGTCTACCTGAGGGAGTTACAAGAGTGTCTACCTGAGGGAGTTACAAGAGCCGTCTACCTGAGGGAGTTACAAGAGCGCTCTACCTGAGGGAGTTACAAGAGTGTCTACCTGAGGGAGTTACAAGAGCAGACACAACATGACCATCTACCTGAGGGAGTTACAAGAGTGTCTACCTGAGGGAGTTACAAGAGTGTCTACCTGAGGGAGTTACAAGAGTGTCTACCTGAGGGAGTTACAAGAGCGTCTACCTGAGGGAGTTACAAGAGCGTCTACCTGAGGGAGTTACAAGAGTGTCTACCTGAGGGAGTTACAAGAGCAGACACAACATGACCATCTACCTGAGGGAGTTACAAGAGCTTCTACCTGAGGGAGTTACAAGAGCGTCTACCTGAGGGAGTTACAAGAGTGTCTACCTGAGGGAGTTACAAGAGTGTCTACCTGAGGGAGTTACAAGAGCGTCTACCTGAGGGAGTTACAAGAGTGTCTACCTGAGGGAGTTACAAGAGCAGACACAGCATGACCATCTACCTGAGGGAGTTACAAGAGTGTCTACCTGAGGGAGTGACAAGAGCAGACACAGCATGACCATCTACCTGAGGGAGTTACAAGAGTGTCTACCTGAGGGAGTTACAAGAGCAGACACAACATGACCATCTACCTGAGGGAGTTACAAGAGTGTCTACCTGAGGGAGTTACAAGAGCAGACACAGCATGACCATCTACCTGAGGGAGTTACAAGAGTGTCTACCTGAGGGAGTAACAAGAGCTTCTACCTGAGGGAGTTACAAGAGCAGACACAACATGACCATCTACCTGAGGGAGTTACAAGAGCGTCTACCTGAGGGAGTTACAAGAGCGTCTACCTGAGGGAGTTACAAGAGTGTCTACCTGAGGGAGTTACAAGAGTGTCTACCTGAGGGAGTTACAAGAGCGTCTACCTGAGGGAGTTACAAGAGTGTCTACCTGAGGGAGTTACAAGAGCGTCTACCTGAGGGAGTTACAAGAGTGTCTACCTGAGGGAGTTACAAGAGCAGACACAACATGACCATCTACCTGAGGGAGTTACAAGAGCTTCTACCTGAGGGAGTTACAAGAGCGTCTACCTGAGGGAGTTACAAGAGTGTCTACCTGAGGGAGTTACAAGAGTGTCTACCTGAGGGAGTTACAAGAGCGTCTACCTGAGGGAGTTACAAGAGCGTCTACCTGAGGGAGTTACAAGAGTGTCTACCTGAGGGAGTTACAAGAGCAGACACAACATGACCATCTACCTGAGGGAGTTACAAGAGCTTTACCTGGAGGGAGTTACAAGAGCTCGTCTACCTGAGGGAGTTACAAGAGTGTCTACCTGAGGGAGTTACAAGAGAGCGTCTACCTGAGGGAGTTACAAGAGCGTCTACCTGAGGGAGTTACAAGAGCAGACACAACATGACCATCTACCTGAGGGAGTTACAAGAGCGTCTACCTGAGGGAGTTACAAGAGCGTCTACCTGAGGGAGTTACAAGAGTGTCTACCTGAGGGAGTTACAAGAGTGTCTACCTGAGGGAGTTACAAGAGCGTCTACCTGAGGGAGTTACAAGAGTGTCTACCTGAGGGAGTTACAAGAGCAGACACAGCATGACCATCTACCTGAGGGAGTTACAAGAGTGTCTACCTGAGGGAGTTACAAGAGCAGACACAGCATGACCATCTACCTGAGGGAGTTACAAGAGTGTCTACCTGAGGGAGTTACAAGAGCAGACACAACATGACCATCTACCTGAGGGAGTTACAAGAGTGTCTACCTGAGGGAGTTACAAGAGCAGACACAGCATGACCATCTACCTGAGGGAGTTACAAGAGTGTCTACCTGAGGGAGTAACAAGAGCTTCTACCTGAGGGAGTTACAAGAGCAGACACAACATGACCATCTACCTGAGGGAGTTACAAGAGCGTCTACCTGAGGGAGTTACAAGAGCGTCTACCTGAGGGAGTTACAAGAGCGTCTACCTGAGGGAGTTACAAGAGTGTCTACCTGAGGGAGTTACAAGAGCCGCTACCTGAGGGAGTTACAAGAGCGTCTACCTGAGGGAGTTACAAGAGTGTCTACCTGAGGGAGTTACAAGAGCAAACAACATGACCATCTACCTGAGGGAGTTAAAGAGCTTCTACCTGAGGGAGTTACAAGAGCGTCTACCTGAGGGAGTTACAAGAGTGTCTACCTGAGGGAGTTACAAGAGTGTCTACCTGAGGGAGTTACAAGAGCGTCTACCTGAGGGAGTTACAAGAGTGTCTACCTGAGGGAGTTACAAGAGCAGACACAACATGACCATCTACCTGAGGGAGTTACAAGAGTGTCTACCTGAGGAGAGTTACAAGAGCCGTCTACCTGAGGGAGTTACAAGAGTGTCTACCTGAGGGAGTTACAAGAGCAGAACAACATGACCATCTACCTGAGGGAGTTACAAGAGCTTCTACCTGAGGGAGTTACAAGAGCGTCTACCTGAGGGAGTTACAAGAGTGTCTACCTGAGGGAGTTACAAGAGTGTCTACCTGAGGGAGTTACAAGAGTGTCTACCTGAGGGAGTTACAAGAGCGTCTACCTGAGGGAGTTACAAGAGCGTCTACCTGAGGGAGTTACAAGAGCACACAACATGACCTCTACCTGAGGGAGTTACAAGAGTGTCTACCTGAGGGAGTTACAAGAGTGTCTACCTGAGGGAGTTACAAGAGTGTCTACCTGAGGGAGTTACAAGAGTGTCTACCTGAGGGAGTTACAAGAGTGTCTACCTGAGGAGTAAAGAGTTACAAGAGTGTCTACCTGAGGGAGTTACAAGAGCAGAGCATGTCTACCTGAGGGAGTTACAAGAGTGTCTACCTGAGGGAGTTACAAGAGACAGCATGCATCTACCTGAGGGAGTTACAAGAGTGTCTACCTGAGGGAGTTACAAGACACAGCATGACCATCTACCTGAGGGAGTTACAAGAGTGTCAAATTCTACCTAGGGAGTACAAGACTGTCTACCTGAGGGAGTTACAAGAGTGTCTACCTAGGGAGTTACAAGAGCGTCTACCTAAGGAGCTACCTGAGGGAGTTACAAGAGTGTCTACCTGAGGGAGTTACAAGAGTGTCTACCTGAGGGAGTTACAAGAGTGTCTACCTGAGGGAGTTACAAGAGTGTCTACCTGAGGGAGTTACAAGAGAGTGTCTACCTGAGGGAGTTACAAGAGTGTCTACCTGAGGGAGTTACAAGAGTTACAAGAGTGTCTACCTGAGGGAGTTACAAGAGCTTCTACCTGAGGGAGTTACAAGAGCTTCTACCTGAGGGAGTTACAAGAGCTGAGGGAGTTACAAGAGCGTCTACCTGAGGGAGTTACAAGAGCTTCTACCTGAGGGAGTTACAAGAGTGTCTACCTGAGGGAGTTACAAGAGTTACAAGAGTGTCTACCTGAGGGAGTTACAAGAGTGTCTACCTGAGGGAGTTACAAGAGTGTCTACTGAGGGTCTACCTGAGGGAGTTACAAGAGCGTCTACCTGAGGGAGTTACAAGAGCGTCTACCTGAGGGAGTTACAAGAGCGTCTACCTGAGGGAGTTACAAGAGTGTCTACCTGAGGGAGTTACAAGAGTGTCTACCTGAGGGAGTTACAAGAGTGTCTACCTGAGGGAGTTACAAGAGTGTCTACCTGAGGGAGTTACAAGAGTGTCTACCTGAGGGAGTTACAAGAGGTCTACCTGAGGGAGTTACAAGAGCGTCTACCTGAGGGAGTTACAAGAGTGTCTACCTGAGGAGAGTCTACACAAGAGTGTCTACCTGAGGGAGTTACAAGAGCTTCTACCTGAGGGAGTTACAAGAGTGTCTACCTGAGGGAGAGTGTCTACCTGAGGAGTTACAAGAGTGTCTACCTGAGGGAGTTACAAGAGTGTCTACCTGAGAGTTACAAGAGGAGTTACAAGAGTGTCTACCTGAGGGTTACAAGAGTGTCTACCTGAGGGAGTTACAAGAGCGTCTACCTGAGGAGTTACAAGAGTGTCTACCTGAGGGAGTTACAAGAGTGTCTTACAAGAGTGTCTACCTGAGGGAGTTACAAGAGTGTCTACCTGAGGGAGTTACAAGAGTGTCTACCTGAGGGAGTTACAAGAGCGTCTACCTGAGGGAGTTACAAGAGTGTCTACCTGAGGAGTTACCATCTACCTGAGGGAGTTACAAGAGTGTCTACCTGAGGGAGTTACAAGAGGTTCTACCTGAGGGAGTTACACAGAACGGTCTACCTGAGGGAGTTACAAGAGTGTCTACCTGAGGGAGTTACAAGAGCTGTCTTCAGGGAGTTAGTGTCTACCTGAGGGAGTTACAAGAGCTTCTACCTGAGGAGTTACAATGTCTACCAGGCGTCTACCTGAGGGAGTTACAAGAGTGTCTACCTGAGGGAGTTACAAGAGCGTCTACCTGAGGGAGTTACAAGAGTGTCTACCTGAGGGAGTTACAAGAGCGTCTACCTGAGGGAGTTACAAGAGCGTCTACCTGAGGGAGTTACAAGAGTGTCTACCTGAGGGAGAGTTACAAGAGTGTCTACCTAGGAGGGAGTTACAAGAGTGTCTACCTGAGGAGTTACAAGAGTGTCTACCTGAGGGAGTTACAAGTCTACCTGAGGAGTTCTACCTGAGGGAGTTACAAGAGTGTCTACCTGAGGGAGTTACAAGAGCGTCTACCTGAGGGAGTTACAAGAGCGTCTACCTGAGGGAGTTACAAGAGCGTCTACCTGAGGGAGTTACAAGAGCGTCTACCTGAGGGAGTTACAAGAGCGTCTACCTGAGGGAGTTACAAGAGCGTCTACCTGAGGGAGTTACAAGAGTGCTTCTACCTGAGGAGTACAGGAGTGTCTACCTGAGGGAGTTACAAGAGCGTCTACCTGAGGAGTTACAAGAGCGTCTACCTGAGGGAGTTACAAGAGTGTCTACCTGAGGGAGTTACAAGAGCTTCTACCTGAGGGAGTTACAAGAGTGTCTACCTGAGGGAGTTACAAGAGCGTCTACCTGAGGGAGTTACAAGAGCGTCTACCTGAGGGAGTTACAAGAGCTTCTACCTGAGGGAGTTACAAGAGCTTCTACCTGAGGGAGTTACAAGAGCTTCTACCTGAGGGAGTTACAAGAGCTTCTACCTGAGGGAGTTACAAGAGCTTCTACCTGAGGGAGTTACAAGAGTGTCTACCTGAGGGAGTTACAAGAGTGTCTACCTGAGGGAGTTACAAGAGCTTCTACCTGAGGGAGTTACAAGAGCGTCTACCTGAGGGAGTTACAAGAGTGTCTACCTGAGGGAGTTACAAGAGTTCTACCTGAGGGAGTTACAAGAGCTTCTACCTGAGGGAGTTACAAGAGTGTCTACCTGAGGGAGTTACAAGAGTGTCTACCTGAGGAGTTACAAGAGCGTCTACCTGAGGGAGTTACAAGAGTGTCTACCTGAGGGAGTTACAAGAGCGTCTACCTGAGGGAGTTACAAGAGCGTCTACCTGAGGGAGTTACAAGAGTGTCTACCTGAGGGAGTTACAAGAGTCTCCACCTGAGGGAGTTACAAGAGCGTCTACCTGAGGAGGGAGTTACAAGAGTTACAAGAGTGTCTACCTGAGGGACTTACAAGAGCGTCTACCTGAGGGAGTTACAAGAGCTTCTACGTGAGGGAGTTACAAGAGTGTCTACCTGAGGGAGTTACAAGAGCGTCTACAGAGCTACCTGAGGAACAAACGCTACCTGAGGGAGTTACAAGAGCAGACACACTCGACGTGAAAGACTCAAATACTTGATATCGTCTCAAAAGATCAAGTGGTTAAAAAAATGAAACCATTGACCAACAATCTTCATACAAGTTTAGACGATGACACAAGGAAAATAAATACATGTCATTGCGAGAATAAAGAAGTGTTTATATGTGTAAAGATCTTCTCAGACCAGGCTTAGTTTAATTACAGTTGAAATACAGACACATTTAAAAAAAATGTCGGTCCAGGTTCAACACATCGATTTCATGGAAGATAAAGAGGAAATGATTCATCGTGGATTTATAATCTGGTGGTTAAAACTGACCAAAGTCCAGCTTGTGAGTTTAGAAACATTTGTGCTGATGATTGTAATAAGAGTTTAACATTTTTATTTGTTCAGGCTTTTCTTTGATTCTCTGGAACTCTTGTGTTTTTCTCACTGTTATCTTGACCTTTAAAGTATGTACTTTATTGAATATTGTTTTGATTGTTTAAGTTCTTTGTGACCCTGGTCTGGAAAAGTTCTCTATAAATACAAATTACTTAATTCTTAGAAGGTTATCTTTAGTGGAGCGAAAGTATCAAGACATTCTATTCTATGTTAATCTTTGTTTTATGTCGTTTATCTTTAGACTTAGAATGATGTAATCTTGCACTTTGTTTTAGAAACTTTGTTCTTGTTTTTATTTTACTGTGAGATTCTATCTATATATAGATATAGATATATCTATATATATCTATATATATCTCACTAGTTTATCAGAGAACTGTGTAGAAACCAGTAGATAAAAGATACTGAAGTTCACAAACTCTTATTGATTTTCATCTTTCATGAATGTTTTGAGTCACGAAGAGACAAAACATTTTATTTAAATACAATGAAGTTTGAATGTTATCGATTCGTATCGTTTTGCCATAAAATCATGACGAAACGAAACAGGCTGTTGCCGCGGTGGCTGCTGGGAAGAGTAGTCCCACTGATGAAACCTCGCGTTCCTTCAATGAAGCACCGGAAGGAGCTTTAATGGATGAAAAACGTGTGTTTTCCCTGAAGAACATGTTCACCGCATCCACGACATACACGAGACTAACGGTTGCTGAGAAGGAGAGAAAAAATGATTTACTTTTTGCTGAGTTTCCCTCCGTCCGCCTCAGTCACGTCAGCCATGTTCTCGAGTGGTGTCCAGAAAGAACTGCGCATGCGCGTGGTCTCAAGAAAGCCGCGAGATCCTGGTGGTGCGTTCAGGTGTCAGAGGAAACTAGACTGTTGTGGAAAGAAACTGGTCCGCAGTTTATATATACAGTAGTATATATATATATAGTTATTACGTCATGTTTTGTGATGTCATTCATATCTTTGTGAGCCAATCCAGTTCCAGGACCAGGACCACGTGACCCACTATCAACAAACCCTCCTTTCCAGGAGCTCCGAATACACCTGACCAGGGAGGCTGAGGAGTGAGACCCCTATAGGTTAGTTTAGGTTAGGTTAGATTAGATAAGGTTAGGTTAGATTAGATTAGATTAGGTTAGGTTAGGTTAGGTTAGATTAGATTAGGTTAGGTTAGGTTAGATTAGATTAGATTAGATTAGGTTAGGTTAGGTTAGGTTAGTTTAGGTTAGGTTAGATTAGATAAGGTTAGATTAGGTTAGGTTAGGTTAGATTAGATTAGATTAGGTTAGGTTAGGTTAGGTTAGATTAGATTAGGTTAGGTTAGGTTAGGTTAGATTAGATTAGGGTTAGGGTTAGGTTAGGTTAGGTTAGTTTAGGTGAGGTTAGGTTAGATTGGATAAGATTATATTAGGTTAGGGTTAGATTAGATTAAATTCGATTAATTAGGTAGAACTTTATTGATCCTCAGGTCTCTTTAAGAAATTGTTTTTCCAATTAGACACAACAATACAGGCGATTATTTATAAAAATAAAGTAAGAACAAAGAGAAACAAAGATAAAGAACAAGATGATACAATCTAAGTCTAAAGATAAAGAACAAGATGATACAATCTAAGTCTAAAGATAAAGAACAAGATGATACAATCTAAGTCTAAAGATAAAGAACAAGATGATACAATCTAAGTCTAAAGATAAAGAACAAGATCAAAGACAAATAACAAAGACTAACATAGAACATCGAGACACTTTCACTTCTGACCCCAAACTCAGAATTAAACAATATAATACAAAACAATATAATAACACGAGGAAGGAATGAGTCCTTTAGGTCTATGAGTGTTGCATCATGGGAGGAGCATTGGTGCTCCATGTGTTCACCGATGACAGTGTTGCATCATGGGAGGAGCATTGATGCTCCATGTGTTCACTGATGACAGTGTTGCATCATGGGAGGAGCATTGATGCTCCATGTGTTCACTGATGACAGTGTTGCATCATGGGAGGAGCATTGATGCTCCATGTGTTCACTGATGACAGTGTTGCATCATGGGAGGAGCATTGGTGCTCCATGTGTTCACTGATGACAGTGTTGCATCATGGGAGGAGCATTGATGCTCCATGTGTTCACTGATGACAGTGTTGCATCATGGGAGGAGCATTGATGCTCCATGTGTTCACTGATGACAGTGTTGCATCATGGGAGGAGCATTGGTGCTCCATGTGTTCACCGATGACAGTGTTGCATCATGGGAGGAGCATTGATGCTCCATGTGTTCACTGATGACAGTGTTGCATCATGGGAGGAGCATTGGTGCTCCATGTGTTCACTGATGACAGTGTTGCATCATGGGAGGAGCATTGGTGCTCCATGTGTTCACTGATGACAGTGTTGCATCATGGGAGGAGCATTGATGCTCCATGTGTTCACTGATGACAGTGTTGCTTCATGGGAGGAGCGTTGGTGCTCCATGTGTTCACTGATGACAGTGTTGCATCATGGGAGGAGCATTGGTGCTCCATGTGTTCACTGATGACAGTGTTGCATCATGGGAGGAGCATTGATGCTCCATGTGTTCACTGATGACAGTGTTGCATCATGGGAGGAGCATTGATGCTCCATGTGTTCACTGATGACAGTGTTGCATCATGGGAGGAGCGTTGGTGCTCCATGTGTTCACTGATGACAGTGTTGCATCATGGGAGGAGCGTTGATGCTCCATGTGTTCACTGATGACAGTGATGCATCATGGGAGGAGCATTGGTGCTCCATGTGTTCACTGATGACAGTGTTGCATCATGGGAGGAACATTGATGCTCCATGTGTTCACTGATGACAGTGATGCATCATGGGAGGAACATTGATGCTCCATGTGTTCACTGATGACAGTGATGCATCATGGGAGGAGCGTTGGTGCTCCATGTGTTCACTGATGACAGTGATGCATCATGGGAGGAGCATTGGTGCTCCATGTGTTCACTGATGACAGTGTTGCATCATGGGAGATGATCATGATGACAGTAGTTGATGCATCCGACAATGATGCATCCGACAATGATGCATCCGACAATGATGCATCCGACAATGATGCATCCGACAATGATGCATCCGACAATGATGCATCCGACAATGATGCATCCGACAATGATGCATCGGACAATGATGCATCCGACAATGATGCATCGGACAATGATGCATCCGACAATGATGCATCCGACAATGATGCATCCGACAATGATGCATCCGACAATGATGCATCCGACAATGATGCATCCGACAATGATGCATCCGACAATGATGCATCCGACAATGATACATCCGACAATGATGCATCCTACAATGATGCACCCGACAATGATGCATCCGACAATGATGCATCCGACAATGATGCATCCGACAATCATTCATCCGACAATGATACATCCAACAATGATACATCCAACAATGATGCATCCAACAATGATGCATCCAACAATGATGCATCCAACAATGATGCATCCGACAATGATTCATCCGACAATGATTCATCCCACAATGATTCATCCGACAATGATGCATCCAACAATGATTCATCCAACAATGATTCATCCAACAATGATTCATCCAACAATGATTCATCCAACAATGATGCATCCAACAATGATTCATCCAACAATGATTCATCCAACAATGATGCATCCGACAATGATGCATCCAACAATGATTCATCCAACAATCATTCATCCAACAATGATGCATCCGACAATGATGCATCCAACAATGATACATCCAACAATGATTCATCCAACAATGATGCATCTGACAATGAGTCATCCAACAATGATGCATCTGACAATGAGTCATCCGACAATGATACATCCAACAATGATGCATCCGACAATGATGCATCCACCAATGATACATCCAACAATGATTCATCCAACAATGATGCATCCGACAATGATTCATCCAACAATGATACATCCAACAATCATTCATCCGACAATGATGCATCTGACAATGATGCATCCAACAATGATGCATCCAACAATGATTCATCCAACGATGATGCATCCAACAATGATGCATCCAACAATCATTCATCCAACAATGATGCATCCGACAATGATGCATCCGACAATCATTCATCCAACAATGATTCATCCAACAATGATTCATCCGACAATGATTCATCCGACAATGATTCATCCGACAATGATGCATCCGACAATGATGCATCCAACAATGATTCATCCAACAATGATGCATCCAACAATGATGCATCCAACAATCATTCATCCAACAATGATGCATCCAACAATGATGCAGCCAACAATCATTCATCCGACAATCATTCATCCGACAATGATGCATCCGACAATGATTCATCCGACAATGATTCATCAGACAATGATGCATCAAACAATGATGCATCCAACAATGATGCATCCAACAATGATGCATCCAACAATGATGCATCCAACAATGATGCATCCAACAATGATTCATCCAACAATCATTCATCCAACAATGATACATTAAACAATCATTCATCCAACAATCATTCATCCAACAATGATACATACAACAATGATACATCCAACAATGATTCATCCAACAATGATACATCCGACAATGATTCATCCGACAATGATACATCCGACAATGATACATCCGACAATGATACATCCGACAATGATACATCCGACAATGATACATCCGACTATGATGCATCCGACAATCATTCATCCGACAATGATACATCCAACAATCATTCATCCGACAATCATTCATCCGACAATGATGCATCCAACAATGATGCATCCAACAATGATGCATCCAACAATGATGCATCCGACAATGATCATCCAACAATGATTCATCCAAAAATGATGCATCCGACAATGATGCTCCAACATCCAACAATGATTCATCCAACAATGATTCATCCTACAATGATTCATCCAACAATGATGCATCCAACAATGATTCATCCAACAATGATGCATCATCCAACAATGATTCATCCAACAATGATTCATCCAACAATGATGCATCCAACAATGATGCATCCAACAATGATTCATCCAACAATGATTCATCCAACAATGATGCATCCAACAATGATTCATCCAACAATGATTCATCCAACAATGATTCATCCAACAATGATGCATCCAACAATGATGCATCCAACAATGATGCATCCAACAATGATGCATCCAACAATGATTCATCCAACAATGATGCATCCAACAATGATGCATCCAACAATCATTCATCCAACAATGATGCATCCAACAATGATGCATCCAACAATGATTCATCCAACAATGATTCATCCAACAATGATTCATCCAACAATGATTCATCCAACAATGATTCATCCAACAATGATGCATCCAACAATGATGCATCCAACAATGATTCATCCAACAATGATGCATCCAACAATGATGCATCCAACAATGATTCATCCAACAATGATGCATCCAACAATGATGCATCCAACAATGATTCATCCAACAATGATTCATCCAACAATGATTCATCCAACAATGATTCATCCAACAATGATTCATCCAACAATGATGCATCCAACAATGATGCATCCAACAATGATGCATCCAACAATGATGCATCCAACAATGATGCATCCAACAATGATGCATCCAACAATGATGCATCCAACAATGATTCATCCAACAATGATGCATCCAACAATGATTCATCCAACAATGATTCATCCAACAATGATTCATCCAACAATGATTCATCCAACAATGATTCATCCAACAATGATTCATCCAACAATGAATGCATCCAACAATGATTCATCCAACAATGATGCATCCAACAATGATTTACATCCAACAATGATTCATCCAACAATGATTCATCCAACAATGATTCATCCAACAATGATTCATCCAACAATGATTCATCCAACAATGATGCATCCAACAATGATGCATCCAACAATGATGCATCCAACAATGATTCATCCAACAATGATGCATCCAACAATGATGCATCCAACAATGATCCATCATCCAACAATGATTCATCCAACAATGATGCATCCAACAATGATGCATCCAACAATGATTCATCCAACAATGATTCATCCAACAATGATTCATCCAACAATGATTCATCCAACAATGATTCATCCAACAATGATTCATCCAACAATGATTCATCCAACAATGATGCATCCAACAATGATTCATCCAACAATGATTCATCCAACAATGATTCATCCAACAATGATTCATCCAACAATGATGCATCCAACAATGATTCATCCAACAATGATTCATCCAACAATGATTCATCCAACAATGATTCATCCAACAATGATGCATCCAACAATGATTCATCCAACAATGATTCATCCAACAATGATTCATCCAACAATGATGCATCCAACAATGATGCATCCAACAATGATGCATCCAACAATCATTCATCCAACAATGATTCATCCAACAATGATTCATCCAACAATGATTCATCCAACAATGAGCATCCAACAATGATTCATCCAACAATGATGCATCCAACAATCATCCAACAATGATCATCCAACAATGATGCATCCAACAATGATGCATCCAACAATGATTCATCCAACAATGATTCATCCAACACATACGATGCATCCAACAATGATGCATCCAACAATGATGCATCCAACAATGATGCATCCAACAATGATTCATCCAACAATGATGCATCCAACAATGATTCATCCAACAATGATTCATCCAACAATGATTCATCCAACAATGATTCATCCAACAATGATTCATCACAATGATGCATCCAACAATGATTCATCCAACAATGATTCATCCAACAATGATTCATCCAACAATGATGCATCCAACAATGATGCATCCAACAATGATTCATCCAACAATGATTCATCCAACAATGATGCATCCAACAATGATGCATCCAACAATGATTCATCCAACAATGATTCATCCAACAATGATTCATCCAACAATGATTCATCCAACAATGATTCATCCAACAATGATTCATCCAACAATGATTCATCCAACAATGATGCATCCAACAATGATTCATCCAACAATGATTCATCCAACAATGATTCATCCAACAATGATGCATCCAACAATGATTCATCCAACAATGATTCATCCAACAATGATTCATCCAACAATGATTCATCCAACAATGATGCATCCAACAATGATTCATCCAACAATTGCATCCAACAATGATGCATCCAACAATGATGCATCCAACAATGATGCATCCAACAATGATTCATCCAACAATGATTCATCCAACAATGATGCATCCAACAATGATGCATCCAACAATGATGCATCCAACAATGATTCATCCAACAATGATTCATCCAACAATGATGCATCCAACAATGATTCATCCAACAATGAATGCATCCAACAATGATGCATCCAACAATGATTCATCCAACAATGATGCATCCAACAATGATTCATCCAACAATGATTCATCCAACAATGATTCATCCAACAATGATGCATCCAACAATGATGCATCCAACAATGATTCATCCAACAATGATGCATCCAACAATGATTCATCCAACAATGATTCATCCAACAATGATTCATCCAACAATGATGCATCCAACAATGATGCATCCAAATGCTCCAACAATGATTCATCCAACAATGATTCATCCAACAATGATTCATCCAACAATGATGCATCCAACAATGATTCATCCAACAATGATGCATCCAACAATGATTCCATCCAACAATGATTCATCCAACAATGATTCATCCAACAATGATGCATCCAACAATGATGCATCCAACAATGATTCATCCAACAATGATTCATCCAACAATGATTCATCCAACAATGATGCATCCAACAATGATGCATCCAACAATGATTCATCCAACAATGATGCATCCAACAATGATTCATCCAACAATGATTCATCCAACAATGATTCATCCAACAATGATTCATCCAACAATGATGCATCCAACAATGATTCATCCAACAATGATTCATCCAACAATGATTCATCCAACAATGATTCATCCAACAATGATTCATCCAACAATGATTCATCCAACAATGATTCATCCAACAATGATGCATCCAACAATGATGCATCCAACAATGATGCATCCGACAATGATTCAACTCCAACAATGATTCATCCAGATCAATGATTCATGCAACAATGATTGACAGAATCCAACTTTAATGATTCATCCAACTATGATTGTTCCGTAAGCAATGCAACAAATAGGACAAAATAACAGAAGAAGTAATTGTAAAAGTATTCAATCCCAGGAAGTCAGGACTTTGTAGAAGCTTTTTGAGTCTCAAAGTCGCTCTGCATGAGTTTTTCTTTCCTGTGATTTTTGCCGATTCCTCGTGTGAACCTGCTCCTGCTCCTTCTAGTTGGATGGTCATCACTCTTAGAGTCTGACCACAGATCTTCTGTTGAAGTCTTGACCAGGACCTTCCAACACATTGACATGTTTCAACCACAGTGTGTTTGGGCTCATGGTCCTGAAGGTAAACCTTCAACCTCACATCATGAGTCGTACAGAGAATCTATCCTTCCGTCCACCTGCACCAGTTCCCCAGTCCTGCCCTGAACCCCCCACAGATGCTGCACCACATGTTTCACTGTGCTGTTCTTCAGGTGATACCATGTGTTCAATGCATCTCCTCAGACGAGAGAACCTTCATGTCTTTTAGAAAACTCAACGTTCTACTTCTTCTGGCCACACATGAAGTCCAACTCTACGGCGCTCCAGGCTCTGCTGTGGACTCTGCAGATCCTCCTGACCTCAGGTCTCTGTGCTGCCTCTGATTAATGCCTTCCATGCCGGTCACTGAGTTTTGGTGTTTGTTGTTGTTGTTCTTTCCATTTGTGACTGATGATCCCCAGGATCACTTCAGATCTAAGATCTTCTAACCCCTGAACGTCTACTTTTGCAAGAACATCAGTAACATCTACCTCACTGACGAGATAATACTTCATACTGACAATACTTCAGTTTTGTCAGTATGAAGTATCATCACTGACAAGAAAATACTTCATACTGATAATACTCCACTGTTGAGAGAAACAAGTGACATCGTCCACAAACTAATCTTTTTGGAATAAACCAAATAGTTGCCTGTATAAAAGTAAAATAAACAATCCATTTGAAAATAAAGACAGAAAAGAAGAACATTTGAATACATTTAATAAAGACAGCAAGTACTTCCCAAAACACGCCTGAAGAAACAGATGCTTGTATGACTTGTTGACACAGTTCCAAACGGTTTTTAGATCATTTTCTTTTACCAGTCCTTGAAAAAGAGTCAAAATCGACAATTGTTTCCAGTAAACAGCAGAGACGAAGATGTTGTTTTGATATTGTTTAAAGTAGAAAAATATACATTCAACAACAGATCTACATTCATAGTAGCTGCACAGCAGTTCCACGTCTACGCCGCACAACATCAACATAACAGACGTTTCTGTACAAATAAACATAGAAGAGATTCTATTGTTGTAGAAGTTTCTAAGTCATGGCAACATCGTGAAGTCACTGGAGTGTGAATGAGTCGCACAAGGGTTCACTTTGTAAAGTTGTTGAACATATTCATCTCATTCTACTGCATTCAAAACACACAATAAAAACTGTTTCGACATATTTAGAATAAACAGAAGATCACATGTCACTGGTTATAACACTATCATTAACACTGTTTCCTCGTGTTGACAATCATCACTTCTAACAAGCTTCACTTTTGCAAATACAGTCTCACAATAAAACTAAAATCACAAACATTTTCATATTAACCCTCGTTTCCTCAAACATATGGTTCCTCAGATCACATTAAAGTCACTTCATTGATAAATGTTTCCAGTCGGTTGATCTACAAACACGTCTTAACGAGAGATTTGTGCGGAAGATACGAGTCACACAAACTACTAAAGACCAGAACAAGCCATAAAACTGACCTGTGCAGGGAACATGAAGGTCTTCCTTCAGAGTCACATTAACAATAGACGCCTCCAGGTCCAACAATACTAGTCCAGGTCACACAGTGACGCCGCCGACTCACCTTCTCACAGGACGAGGCAGGAAGTGACATCACTTTTATCCATGTTAGAAAGCGAGACTCGCTGATGAGTCCATAGAAAAGGCCACTTACAGATGTTGGTGAACATGTAAACGCTGGGAATATGTGTGCGACAGTGACGTGTGTTGATAATGAAGTCATACCATCAACGTCGCTGTGAAGGCACCTATAATACATTGAACCTCAGTCACGTCCTGGAGCAGCAACACCTCATGTGTAGAAGGTCAGTAGGAACGCGTCAAACTGCTGCCCGGCTCCTGCAGGCTGACCAGGATGTCGTCCATCTTGTTGGGAGAGACGCTCATGTTGCTCTGAACCGGCGCCGCACGCGACAGATTCAGCAACGACTGGATCTGAGCATCAGTTTCTCTCTGGTTCTGACCCGACTGGCTGATGGCTATGATCTGATCGGACAGTGTGTTTCCCTCCGTGTTCATCAGTTGACCACAGTCTGCAGGAGAATTACTCGTTCAGTAACATTACAAGTGAGTTCAATGGTTAACATCATTATTTCTGCCTCATGATAAAATGTTCCTTTCATGACGTACACTTTAGAAGTTAAGACGGTTTCGAACCATCAAATTCTTACCATTTTGCATCCCAAAGATGAAAAGGTCCGACTGTGGCGCTGCACTGGGTCGGTTCATGGTTCCGCTGACCGTTGGCTGGAACAGAGTCTGCTGGACAGACGAGGACGTCGTTGTCTGTGAGGCGAACATGGCCGACTGTGCCGCTTGCAGAGATGCCATGTTGGACCCAATGTTGGACCCAATGTTGGAAGCCATGTTGGACGCCATATTGGAAGCCATGTTGGAAGCCAAGTTGGACCCCATGTTAGAAGCCATGTTGGAAGCCATGTTGGACGCCATGTTGGACCCAATGTTGGAAGCCATGTTGGACCCCATGTTGGAAGCCATGTTGGAAGCCAAGTTGGACCCCATGTTGGAAGCCATGTTGGACGCCATGTTGGACGCCATGTTGGACCCAAGTTGGAAGCCATGTTGGACCCCATGTTGGAAGCCATGTTGGACCCCATGTTGGAAGCCATGTTGGAAGCCATGTTGGAAGCCATGTTGGACCCAATGTTGGAAGCCATGTTGGACCCCATGTTGGAAGTCATGTTGGAAGCCATGTTGGACGCCATGTTGGACGCCATGTTGGACGCCATGTTGGAAGCCATGTTGGAAGCCATGTTGGACCCCATGTTGGAAGCCATGTTGGAAGCCATGTTGGACCCCATGTTGGAAGCCATGTTGGACTGGGACATGAAGAGACCCACAGGCTGCTCCTGTCGAGCGCTGGTGCTGGTGCCAAGTTGCATGGGCAGCTGGTCCTGATAGAGAACCTGCGCTCGTGGGTCAGGGGGGTTACCCAGAGTCATGGGCTCCGAGCTGTCATGGTGGTTCACACGGGCCTGAGAGAAGAGCATGGAGGGGTTCTGGTGGTCTTGAGGGACGAGACTGCTGCTGGTCAGTGGAGGCATCTGGCCCTGGCTGTTGAAGAGTAGGCCCGGGTTCTGGTCCGGGGTGTTGCAGAACAGAAGCGGGCTAGGACTGCTCGTCCCTGCAGATGAATGCTGGGAGATATTCTGGAACAAAGATGGCTGCTGAGCGTGACTCTGAGGTTGTGGATCCAAGGCTCGGCTCTGCTGTGCTGGAAACACGGACTGTGATTCTGTAGCTGCAGGTTGAAGAGAGGTGAGGAAGTCCAGCTGCTGCTGGGCGGGGCCCGGGGTCATGTCGGGCGGCGGGGGACAGAACAGACCTGGGGTGGAGGGTCTCTGTGTGTTCTGGAAGATATTGGACTGGGCTTGCTCTGGAGGGTGAAACAGAGCCCCCTGAGTAGCTTCTGACAGAGAGGAGGGAAAGATGGGGGGCGAAGGGTTAGTCGGGGTCTGCAGGAAGTTTGTTTGAGCCGAGATTATCTCGTTGGCCTTTTGGAAGAGCTCCTGCTGCTGGTTCTGGTCTGACTGCATCCGAACCTGGGACTGAAACATCTGCAACTTGTCCATCACATGCTGCTGAAGCTGCTGTTGTTGTTGAAGTTGTTGTTGCTGTTGAAGTTGTTGTTGCTGTTGTTGCTGCTGTTGCTGCTGTTGTTGCTGTTGTTGAAGTTGTTGTTGCTGTTGTTGTTTGGCCATGGTACCTTCTGCCTCTAGAGATAAACTACAAAAGCCTTTAGCTTTGAGTTGTCGAACTGCTTCCTCTAGGTGGGTCATTTCATCTCGGGGGAAGACGTTCAACTGCTGCTGCGAAGATCCTCCACAGATCCTCACTACAGGTCCAGCCCCGGCGTCTGGCCGCTCTGGTCCGGGAACCTCTCTGGGCTCCAGAAGGAACTGCTGTGGTCGCAGGCTGTCTACAGCGAAGCTGCTGGCTTGGAGCTCTTGCTTCTGGATGGTGCTCAGAGGCTCTGGATTGTTGAAAACTGGAGGCTGTCCTTCAGCAGGCCCGCTGACCGTTTGTGGGACGTTGATGGAGAAGGTTTTGGATGCACTTGGGATTCCCGTAGCAACATCTGAGCTCTGCTGGGAGTCAAACAAACATCAAGATGACATAGACGTGTATACAGTGGTATGAAAAAGTTTGGTCACCCCTGTAGATTTTCTTGATTTTCCTTATAAATCATTGGTTGTTTTATTTGGGCATAACCAGGATGTTATGCATGGCAGAAAAAGAACACAGCATTCCAAGAAAAGAACTTGCTGCCGACAGTAAAATGTGGTGGTGGTTCCATCATGCACTGGGGCTGTGTGGCCAGTGCAGGGGAATCTTGTTAAAGTTGAGGGGCGCATGGATTCCTCTCAATATCAGCAGATTCTGGAGAACAATGTCCAGGAATCAGTAACAAAGTTGAAGTTGAGCCGGGGCTGGATCTTCGACAAGACAATGATCCTAAACACTGCTCAAAATCTACTAAGGCGTTCATGCAGAGGAACAAGTAGAACGTTCTGGAAGGATTTCATTCCCCAGACCTGAATATTATTGAACATTGATGGTGTGATTTAAAGCGTCCATGAAACCATCAAACCTGACTGACCTGGAGAGGATCTGTAAAGAAGGTCCAAAACACCTTCCAACAGAATCCAGACGCTAACTGGAAGCTATAGGAAGCGTTTAGAGGCTGTTATTTCTGAAGAAGATGCACAAAATATTAAGTAATTTTTCTTTTGTGATCTAAATTTATGCACATGCCTAATTTTGTTTCAATAATTCTTGCACACTTTCTGTAAATAATATAATCTTTATTTCACTTATCAAATATTACTGTGTTTGTCTGTATAAGATATATTTAACTGTTCTATCCAAACAACCAATGAATTATAAAGAAAATCATGAAAATGTACAGGTGAGCAAACTTTTTCATAACACTGTATGTATATATAGTTAGAGATGTATTAAAGAAAAGCAGTCGATCAACTAGTGAAGGATAAAAAACAGGGTTTCATTACCTTGAAGCCTCCAGGAGCCTGCAGGTTGTTGCTCACCTCCATCATCATCACATCTTCTCTCTTGACTGCAGGCATCAGAGCAGGAATCAAAGCTTCACTCAGAGCTGTGAAGAACAACACGTCAGAGCGAGGACCTTCTCATCTGTCCTCACCTGTTGAAGTCTTACTGGGTTCATCGTAGGGGCACGTTTTGACAGGCGATGGCGTCTCTGTCTTCACCGGAGCGTCAACATTCACTGAGGGACATGAACATTACAAGTCTGTGACTTGTGTGTGTCGTTGATGAGAACACACACCTGAGTCTGGTGTGTAGGTAAACATCTGGACATCATGTGACCTCCCAGCGTTGGTGAGCACGTAGATCCAGACGCACATCGGAGACGAGAGTGTGTGGTGTTGGTACTGAGGGACTTTGACGATGAGATGGTTCTTGAGCAGGAGACACGAGAAAACTTTTGAGTTTTTGGTCAAGGACCATCAACAAGTGTGACCTCTGACCCTGGGAACACTTTTATCCACTCGCAGCTGAAATACACACTTGGGTTTGTTTGTCCACGAGAGAGAGTACGAGAGAACGTGATGATAATGTGGTGGTGGTGATGGACAGTAATGGATGTAGAACATCCTAGAACATCCAAGAACACCCAAGAACATCCGAGAACGCCCAAGAACATCCAAGAACATTCAAGAACACCCAAAAACATCCGAGAACGCCCAAGAACATCCAAGAACATTCAAGAACACCCAAGAACACCCAAGAACATCCGAGAACGCCCAAGAACACCCAAGAACGTCCGAGAACGCCCAAGAACATCCAAGAACATTCAATAACACCCAAGAACGTCCAAGAACATCCAAGAACATTCAAGAACACCCAAGAACACCCAAGAACGTCCAAGAACACCCAAGAACATCCGAGAACGCCCAAGAACATCCAAGAACATTCAAGAACACCCAAGAACACCCAAGAACATCCAAGAACATTCAAGAACACCCAAGAACACCCAAGAACGTCCAAGAACACCCAAGAACATCCGAGAACGCCCAAGAACATCCAAGAACATTCAAGAACACCCAAGAACACCCAAGAACACCCAAGAACGTCCAAGAACACCCAAGAACATCCGAGAACGCCCAAGAACATCCAAGAACATTCAAGAACACCCAAGAACACCCAAGAACATCCAAGAACACCCAAGAACATCCGAGAACGCCCAAGAACATCCAAGAACATTCAAGAACACCCAAGAACACCCAAGAACATCCAAGAACATTAAAGAACATCCGAGAACGCCCAAGAACATCCAAGAACATTCAAGAACACCCAAGAACACCCAAGAACACCCAAGAACATCCAAGAACGTCCAAGAACACCCAAGAACATCCGAGAACGCCCAAGAACATCCAAGAACATTCAAGAACACCCAAGAACATTCAATAACACCCAAGAACGTCCAAGAACATTCAATAACACCCAAGAACATGCTAAGAACAACCAAGAACATCCAAAAACACCCAAGTACATTCAATAACACCCAAGAACATCCAATAACACCCAAGAACATTCAATAACACCCAAGAACATTCAATAACACCCAAGAACATCCAAGAACACCCAAGAACATTCAATAACACCCAAGAACATCCAAAGACACCCAAGAACATTCAATAACACCCAAGAACATCCAATAACACCCAAGAACGTCCAAGAACATCCAAGAACATCCAAGAACATCCAAGAATACATTGATTCAAAAGTACCTGATGAAAATATTCCATGTCAATTTCAGCTTCTGCTTTCCATGAGGATTCATCTGAAAAAACAAACGTTGAGCATCTAGAGTCGTTTTATTTTGTGAGTCAACAAACGAACCTGAAACATCCTGTTGAAACACAACTTTGGTGTCTTTGAGGAAGTTCTTGCCGATGATGAAAAGTTCTTCTCCTCCTTTCACAGAGCAGCTGTGCAGAGACTTCTTCAGGATCTCAGGCAGACCGGCCGGCTGAGCTGTTTGTTACACACGTGTTTGTTACACATTTTGTTACAATGTTTGTACACACGTGTTTGTTACACACGTGTTTGTTACACACGTGTTTGTTACACACGTGTTTGTTACACACTGTTTGTTACACACGTGTTTGTTACACACGTGTTTGTTACACACGTGTTTGTTACACACTGTTTGTTACACACTGTTTGTTACACACGTGTTTGTTACACACGTGTTTGTTACACACGTGTTTGTTACACACGTGTTTGTTACACACGTGTTTGTTACACACTGTTTGTTACACACGTGTTTGTTACACACGTGTTTGTTACACACGTGTTTGTTACACACGTGTTTGTTACAGACGTGTTTGTTACACACGTGTTTGATACACACATGTTTGTTACCCACGTGTTTGTTACACACGTGTTTGTTACAAACAAAGCATACACACCCACACATACACACGCAAACACACACTCACGCATGCATACACACCCACACACGCACGCGCACACGCACACACAAACACACACACAAACACACACACTCACACATGCATACACACCCACACATACACACGCAAACACACACTCACGCATGCATACACACCCACGCACGCACACACACGCGCACACGCACACACAAACACACACACACACACTCACACATGCATACACACGCAAACACACACACTCACACATGCATACACACCCACACGCAAACACAAACACTCACACCCACACATACACACGCAAACACACACACTCACACATGCATACACACCCACACGCAAACACACACACTCACACATGCATACACACCCACACATACACACGCACACACACACCCTCACGCATGCATACACACCCATACATACACACGCAAACACACACACTCACGCATGCATACACACCCACACATACACACGCAAACACACACACTCACGCATGCATACACACCCACACATACACACGCAAACACACACACTCATGCATGCATACACACCCATACATACACACGCAAACACACACACCCACACATACACACGCAAACACACACACTCACACATGCATACACACCCACACATACACACGCAAACACACACACTCACACATGCATACACACCCACACGCAAACACACACACTCACACATGCATACACACCCACACCCACATGCAAACACACACACTCACACATGCATACACACCCACACGCAAACACACACACCCACACATACACACGCAAACACACACACGCAAACACAAACACTCACACATGCATACACACCCACACGCAAACACACACACTCACACATGCATACACACCCACACGCAAACACACACACCCACACATACACACGCAAACACCCACACGCAAACACAAACACTCACACATGCATACACACCCACACGCAAACACACACACTCACACATGCATACACACCCCACACGCAAACACACACACCCACACATACACACGCAAACACACACACGCAAACACAAACACTCACACATGCATACACACCCACATGCAAACACACACACCCACACATACACACGCAAACACACACACTCACACATGCATACACACCCACACGCAAACACACTCACACATGCATACACACCCACACGCAAACACACACACCCACACATACACACGCAAACACCCACACGCAAACACACACACTCACGCATGCATACACACCCACACATACACACGCAAACACACACACTCACCCATGCATACACACCCACACGCAAACACACACACTCACGCATGCATACACACCCACACATACACACGCAAACACACACACTCACCCATGCATACACACCCACACGCAAACACACACACTCACGCATGCATACACACCCACACATACACACGCAAACACACACACTCACGCATGCATACACACCCACACGCAAACACACACACTCACGCATGCATACACACCCACACATACACACGCAAACACACACACTCACGCATGCATACACACCCACACATACACACGCAAACACACACACACTCACGCATGCATACACACCCACACGCAAACACACACACTCACGCATGCATACCCACCCACACATACACACGCAAACACACACACTCACGCCTGCATACACACCCACACGCAAACACACACACTCACCCATGCATACACACCCACACGCAAACACACACACTCACGCATGCATACACACCCACACATACACACGCAAACACACACACTCACCCATGCATACACACCCACACGCAAACACACACACTCACGCATGCATACACACCCACACATACACACGCAAACACACACACTCACGCATGCATACACACCCACACGCAAACACACACACTCACGCATGCATACACACCCACACATACACACACACTCACGCATGCATACACACCCACACATACACACGCAAACACACACACTCACGCATGCATACCCACCCACACATACACACGCAAACACACACACTCACGCCTGCATACACACCCACTCATACACACGCAAACACACACACTCACACATGCATACACACCCACACGCAAACACACACACTCACGCATGCATACACACCCACACATACACACGCAAACACACACACTCACGCATGCATACACACCCACACATACACACGCAAACACACACACACTCACGCATGCATACACACCCACACATACACACGCAAACACACACACTCACGCATGCATACACACCCACACATACACACGCAAACACACACACTCACACATGCATACACACCCACACATACACCTCAAAAAACACACACTCACGCATGCATACACGCCCACACATACACACGCAAACACACACACTCACGCATGCATACACACCCACACATACACACGCAAACACACACACTCACGCATGCATACACACCCACACATACACACGCAAACACACACACTCACACATGCATACACACCCACACATACACACGCACCCACCACACCCCCACCAAACACACACACTCACACATCTACACACCCACACATACACACGCACACACACACTCACCATGCATGCATACACACCCCACACACACACTCACGCAAACACACACACTCACTCACGCATGCATACACACCCACACATACACACGCAAACACACACACTCACACATGCATACACACCCACACATACACACGCAAACACACACACTCACGCATGCATACACACCCACACATACACACGCAAACACACACACTCACCACACACACCCACACATACACACGCAAACACACACACTCACGCATGCATACACACCCACCACATACACACGCAAACACACACACTCACACATGCATACACACCCACACATCACACGCAAACACACACACTCACGCATGCATACACACCCACACATACACACCACCATCATACACACCCACACATACACACGCAAACACACACACTCACACACATACACACCACACACACACACCACGCATGCAAACACACACACTCACGCATGCATACACACCCACACATACACACGCAAACACACACACTCACGCATGCATACACACCCACACATACACACGCAAACACACACACACACACTACACACCCACACATACACACGCAAACACACACACTCACACATGCATACACACCCACACGCAAACACACACACTCACGCATGCATACACACCCACACATACACACGCAAACACACACACTCACGCATGCATACACACCCACACATACACACGCAAACACACACACTCACACATGCATACACACCCACACGCAAACACACACACTCACGCATGCATACACACCCACACTCCCCCCACCATCACCCACACACCCACGCAAACACACACACTCACGCATGCATACACACCCACACATACACACGCAAACACACACACTCACGCATGCATACACACCCACACATACACACGCAAACACACACACTCACGCATGCATACACACCCACACCCACGCACACAGCAATGTTGTGTTTCTTGTCGTCTATTGAATCTATTTCTTGTTTCACGTGAACTTTGTTTTCCTGAAGCAGGTCCATGAAGAAGATCCTCAGGAACGTCTTGAGATCAGATCCACCTCCGACACCTGACCCTGGACAAGGATGTTTGGACTCACTGCACAAAATGGGGGACGAGGTCGTCTGGAGCGTGATCACGGATCCGTCCGGACGAGGCACGATGACACGGAACACCAGCCTTGCTCTTGTGCTCTTCTTCTTGGACCCGATGACGCCGATGCGAGCCTCCACGTCTGCGTTTCGCAGCTTCAGGATCCCGACGCAGTCCAGCCTGCACACAGAGCTGGTGATCAGACAGAAGCAGTCGATCGCCATCGTCAGCGGGCTCGTACGCCAGAGTCTTGCCGGGCTCCATCGGAACCTGGATCACCGTCGTGCCCTCCACGTCCAGCTCGCTGCAGGCGGTCGTGTTGCGACCCGTCACCCTGCAGGCCTGGTAGAACCCGTGAGGCTTCACTCGCCCGCCGTCGTTCCCCACAAACACCTGCAGGACCACGGGCTCGCTCACGCCCTCTAGCTGTGGCACAAGAGAAGGACTCGTTTGTGTCATTAGATCCTTTACCTTCTTGTTTTAACAAAAAATCAAGCTGAAGGTTTTCGAACCGACAACCCTCAGAAGAGCTCACGAGTGTGTACCTTGACGGTGGGGAAGCCCTGCTGCGTGCGGTCCTTCACGGCGCCGCGGCTGCCTTCGGTCAGATATCGAGCTCGGTGCTGAGTCTCCGGCTGCACCAGGATCTTCAGCTCCTTCGAGCCGCTCCTCTGAGGGTGTTGCATGGACAGAAGACCTGCCTTTCGTACTGACCTGGGGTCGTCTTGAGAGCTGCAGGAAAATCAGGAGATAAACATCTTCAGACCAGAAGCTTCATGTCTTTAAATTCCATGAATGAGAGTTTCATGAATGTATATAAATCTATGATGAACCAGGATGATCTGTTTCAGCTGCTGTACAAGTCTTTTGCTGACATCTCTGCCATCTTGTTCTGACTGAACTTTGTAATATGAAAATGGTGCCACTAGTGGCCCTCAGTGAGTGCCTCAGGTCAAAGTTCAAAGGTGTGGCCCTCAATAAAACCACTTGAAATCCAGAAGAACAAAGTTGAACATTTGAAGCTTCGATCAATCATTGAGTCTTTGAAGCTTTTTTTGTTTATTCATCTGAGATTAATTTGTTGAACAGTGTTTGTGTTTGACCTCCTGCTGCCTCAGAGAGAAGTGTGTGAGCGTGCGTGTGTCTGTCTGTGTGTGTGTGTGTGTTCATGTGTGTGTGTGTGCGTGTGTTCATGTGTGTGTGTTCATATGTATGTGTATGTGTGTTAATATGTATGTGTGTGTGTAACACAGGGTGAAGCGCCTAGTGCAGTAGCGTAGGAATGCATGAGCCTCCTCTGCCAGTACATAACCTCTCCACCACCAAGACTCCACGTGGCCATACATGTTAACTGGGTACTAGGCAGTCCCAGGCTAAACTACAGGGGATCTCCTAAAATATCCTACTGCGCAGGTATTCACCTATAACCACGGTGAACTTACCTGGATCCATATCTGGTCAAAGTCTGGCAGCGATGGGGTTTTTAGTGACAGGAGCAGGTTTGAATAGACTGGGAGCTCCTAGTCAGAGCTCTGCACCTCAGCAGCGCAGGGTAAAGGTCGCCTTTAGCTGGGGCTGAGTGGCAGCCATTCTCGGCAGACCCCTGTGCGACTGAGCAGCCCCTATATATGGACCACACTACTCACCTCAAGCGAGAAGGGGCCTAGAAAAGGTGGCCTAAAAATTGCTCACTCAACCCTCACCTGGACAGGCTAGGGTCATTCCACTTCTGCGGTCGAAACAGAAGAAACAGGTATTTTAACCTCAAGCTGGCTTCATGGAACACAAGAACCCTCTTGGACTCTTTTGGCAAGTCTGAATGACCTCACAGAAGGACAGCCCTGGTTGCGTCTGTTGTTGCTATAACATCGACATTGCTGCCCTGAGTGAAACCAGGCTCCTTCATGAGGGCTCTCTAAAAGAGGAGGGCATGGGCTTCACTTTCTACTGGAAATGCTATCCCCAAGGTGGACAACATCTGCACAATGTGGGCCTGGCCATTAAGAACACACTAATGCTGAAGCTGGTATGGTGGACGGAGAAGGCATGTGAAATTCATGATATTCACAACTTTTATAACTCTGTGAAATCTATCTATGGCCCAACAGGTCACTGCATCACTACCTAAAAACAGCAGATGCTTAAAGTCCTGAAAGACCAGGATAGTATCCTAGTAAAGTGGGCTGAACATTTCAGCACCCCCTAAATCAGGACTCTGATGCAGACTACACCACTAGCAGGACCTACAGCAGGATGGGACTGACCATCAACACTGCCAACACAGAGATAATCTGCCAGTGGAGCAGCAACATCTCAACCACACCCCCTGTCTTCACTCTATAGGAGAAAAAACTGCTAGTGGTTCCATCTTTCAAATACCTGGGGAGCATTCTGTCTGAAGACAACAGCATTGACATGGAGATCCAGAACAGAATGAATCAAGCATCAACCTATGGGAGACTCAGACGCCGGGTTTTCCAGAACAAAAATCTTAATTTAAGCACCAACATCTCTGTCTACCAAGCAATCTGCATCACCACCTCCTCTACAGCTGTGAAGCTGGAACTGTTCAACATCTGTTACAGTGTGTCCTTGGAATCACTTGGCGTGACAGAGTGTCGCTCACTGAGATCCTGAGAAGAACAGGCTGCAAAAGTATGGAGGCCACAATCGCTCGGCACCAACTGCGATGGCTCATGTCACAAGGATGCCCAACAACCGCGTACCCCGCAGAGTGTTGTATGTCCAGCTACAACAAGGACAGTGTGTGTGTGTGTTCATGTGTGTGTGTGTCCATGTGTGTGTGTGTTTTTGTGTGTGTCCATTTAATAATAATAATAATAATAATAATGTCTATTTGTGTAGCGCCTAAAGTGTGTTGCTCAGAGACACAATGCCACAAACTCATCCTTAGCTAGATTAAACCCACAACCTGTCAGACCGCGAGCAACCACTGTTGGACCTCCTGGTCCACGACTCACCTCCCGTTGGCTCCGGTCTCAGGGCCCAGTTGTGACAGGACGAAGTGAGGAGCTTTAGCACTGTCGGCGTCAAACACGTCCATACTGGCTTCTTTACGCACAGACTTGGGCCCCGGCCTCTGTCGGGGGGTTCTCTTGCGGGACTTCCTGGGCGCCCCTGTGTTGTCGTTGTACGACAGAACACTCATGTTGCTGAAGTTGGACACGGAGTCGTCGGTCCAGATGCTGCTGCTCTGCTCCGAGTCCAGCGTGGCGTCGCCCTGACAGGACATGTCGTCCAGCAGGTCCTGCGGCGGCGGCGAGATGTTCAGCACCGGCGGGCGCCGCGAGGGACTCGTCTGAAGGGGCCCGTCCTGGCTCGCCCGGCCCCCGAGCTCGCCCGCACAACAGCAGCCGCCCTCAGGAACCATCCTGCACGTCTTCAGGTCCTCAGAGTCTCTCTTGCAGCCGCAGGTCTGGTCGGAGCTGGTCTTGGACGGAGCCGGACACGAGAGCGCGACGTCCGTCCATCAGGTCTACAAGAGAACAGAGTCTTCATCAGAGTCTTCATCAGAGTCTTCATCATAGTCTTCGTCATAGTCTTCGTCAGAGTCTTCGTCAGAGTCTTCGTCAGAGTCTTCGTCATAGTCTCCGTCAGAGTCTTCGTCAGAGTCTTCGTCAGAGTCTTCGTCAGAGTCTTCGTCAGAGTCTTCGTCAGAGTCTTCGTCAGAGTCTTCGTCAGAGTCTTCGTCATAGTCTCCGTCAGAGTCTCGTCAGAGTCTCCGTCATAGTCTTCGTCATAGTCTTCGTCAGAGTCTTCGTCAGAGTCTTCGTCAGAGTCTTCATCATAGTCATAGTCTTCGTCAGAGTCTTCGTCAGAGTCTTCGTCAGAGTCTTCGTCATAGTCTTCATCAGAGTCTTCGTCATAGTCTTCGTCAGAGTCTTCGTCAGAGTCTTCGTCAGAGTCTTCGTCAGAGTCTTCGTCATAGTCTTCGTCAGAGTCTTCGTCAGAGTCTCCGTCAGAGTCTTCGTCAGAGTCTTCGTCAGAGTCTTCATCAGAGTCTTCGTCATAGTCTTCGTCAGACGTCAGATCTTCTTCGTCAGAGTCTTCGTCAGAGTCTTCGTCAGAGTCTTCGTCAGAGTCTTCGGTGCAGAGTCTTCGTCATAGTCTTCGTCAGAGTCTTCGTAGAGTCAGAGTCTTCGTCAGAGTCTTCGTCAGAGTCTTCGTCAGAGTCTTCGTCAGAGTCTTCGTCAGAGTCTTCGTCAGAGTCTTCGTCAGAGTCTTCGTCATAGTCTTCGTCAGAGTCTTCGTCATAGTCTTCATCAGAGTCTTCGTCAGAGTCTTCATCATAGTCTTCATCATAGTCTTCATTATAGTCTTCATCATAGTCTTCATCAGAGTCTTCATCATAGTCTTCATCATAGTCTTTATCATAGTCTTCATCATAGTTTTCATCAGAGTCTTCATCAGAGTCTTCATCATAGTCTTCATCATATTCTTCATCATAGTCTCAGAGTCTTCATCATAGACTTAATCATAGTCTTCATCAGTCTTCATCAGTCTTCATCATAGTCTTCATCAGTCTTCATCATAGTCTCAGAGTCTTCATCATAGTCTTCATCAGAGTCTTCATCAGAGTCTTCATCAGAGTCTTCATCAACGTCTTCATCATCGTCTTCATCATATTCTTCATCATAGTCTCAGAGTCTTCATCAGAGTCTTCATCATAGACTTCATCATAGTCTTCATCAGTCTTCATCATAGACTTCATCATAGTCTTCATCATAGTCTTCATCATAGTCTTCATCATAGTCTTCATCATAGTCTCAGAGTCTTCATCATAGTCTTCATCAGAGTCTTCATCATAGTCTTCATCAGAGTCTTCATCAACGTCTTCATCAAAGTCTTCATCAGATTCTTCATCATAGTCTTCATCATAGTCTTCATAAGAGTCTTCATCAGAGTCTTCATCATAGTCTCAGAGTCTTCATCAGAGTCTTCGTCATAGTCTTCATCAGAGACTTCATCATAGTCTTCGTCAGAGTCTTCATCACAGTCTTCATCATAGTCTCAGAGTCTTCATCAGAGTCTTCATCATAGTCTTCATCAGAGACTTCATCATAGTCTTCGTCAGAGTCTTCATCATAGTCTTCATCATAGTCTTCATCAGAGACTTCATCAGAGACTTCATCAGAGACTTCATCAGAGACTTCATCAGAGACTTCATCAGAGTCTTCATCATAGTCTTCATCATAGTCTTCATCAGAGACTTCATCAGAGACTTCATCAGAGTCTTCATCATAGTCTTCATCAGAGTCTTCATCATAGTCTTCATCATAGTCTTCATCAGAGTCTTCATCATAGTCTCAGAGTCTTCATCATAGTCTTCATCAGAAGTGTGGTGTGTGTGTTCCTGCAGGTGTGAAGTCATGGTGTGTGTTCCTGTAGGTGTGAAGTCATGGTGTGTGTTCCTGTAGGTGTGAAGTCATGGTGTGTGTTCCTGCAGGTGTGAAGTCATGGTGTGTGTTCCTGTAGGTGTGAAGTCATGGTGTGTGTTCCTGCAGGTGTGAAGTCATGGTGTGTGTTCCTGCAGGTGTGAAGTCATGGTGTGTGTGTTCCTGCAGGTGTGAAGTCATGGTGTGTGTTCCTGCAGGTGTGAAGTCATGGTGTGTGTTCCTGCAGGTGTGAAGTCATGGTGTGTGTTCCTGCAGGTGTGAAGTCATGTGTGTGTGTTCCTGCAGGTGTGAAGTCATGGTGTGTGTTTCCGGGGGGGTGTGGGGGTGGGGGGGGGTGTTGCTGGGGGGGGGGGGGGTGGTGTGGGTGGTTCCCATGGTGTGTGTGTTCCTGCAGGTGTGAAGTCATGGTGTGTGTTCCTGCAGGTGTGAAGTCAGGTGTGTGTTCCTGCAGGTGTGAAGCTCATGGGTGTGTGTGTTCCTGCAGGTGTGAAGTCATGGTGTGTGTGTTCCCGTTGAAGCAGGTGTGAAGTCATGCAGGTGTGTGTGTGTTCCTGCAGGTGTGAAGTCATGGTGTGTGTTCCTCCAGGTGGTGTGAAGTCATGGTGTGTGTTCCTGCAGGTGTGAAGTCATGGTGTGTGTTCCTGCAGGTGTGAAGTCATGTGTGTGTGTTCCTGCAGGTGAAGTACATGGTGTGTGTTCCTGCAGGTGTGAAGTCATGGTGTGTGTTCCTGCAGGTGTGAAGTCATGGTGTGTGTGTTCCTGCAGGTGTGAAGTCATGGTGTGTGTTCCTGCAGGTGTGAAGTCATGGTGTGTGTTCCTGCAGGTGTGAAGTCATGGTGTGTGTTCCTGCAGGTGTGAAGTCATGGTGTGTGTGTTCCTGCAGGTGTGAAGTCATGGTGTGTGTGTTCCTGCAGGTGTGAAGTCATGGTGTGTGTTCCTGCAGGTGTGAAGTCATGGTGTGTGTTCCTGCAGGTGTGAAGTCATGGTGTGTGTGCCTGCAGGGGGGTGTGAAGTCATGTGGTGTGTGTTCCTGCAGGTGTGGTGTGAAGTCATGGTGTGTGTGTTCCTGCGTAGTCATGGTGTGTGTCCCTGCAGGTGTGAAGTCATGGTGTGTGTTCCTGCAGGTGTGAAGTCATGGTGTGTGTTCCTGCAGGTGTGAAGTCATGGTGTGTGTTCCTGCAGGTGTGAAGTCATGTGTGTGTGTTCCTGCAGGTGTGAAGTCATGGTGTGTGTTCCTGCAGGTGTGAAGTCATGGTGTGTGTTGGGGGTCATGGTGTGTGTTCCTGCAGGTGTGAAGTCATGGTGTGTGTTCCTGCAGGTGTGAAGTCATGGTGTGTGTTCCTGCAGGTGTGAAGTCATGGTGTGTGTTCCTGCAGGTGTGAAGTCATGGTGTGTGTTCCTGCAGGTGTGAAGTCATGGTGTGTGTTCCTGCAGGTGTGAAGTCATGGTGTGTGTTCCTGCAGGTGTGAAGTCATGGTGTGTGTTCCTGCAGGTGTGAAGTCATGGTGTGTGTTCCTGCAGGTGTGAAGTCATGGTGTGTGTTCCTGCAGGTGTGTCCTGCAGGTGGAAGTCATGGTGTGTGTTCCTGCAGGTGTGAAGTCATGGTGTGTGTTCCTGCAGGTGTGAAGTCATGGTGTGTGTTCCTGCAGGTGTGAAGTCATGTGTGTGTGTTCCTGCAGGTGTGAAGTCATGTGTGTGTGTTCCTGCAGGTGTTGTTGTGTGTGTTCCTGCAGGTGTGAAGTCATGGTGTGTGTTCCTGCAGGTGTGAAGTCATGGTGTGTGTTCCTGCAGGTGTGAAGTCATGGTGTGTGTTCCTGCAGGTGTGAAGTCAGTTGTTTGAAGTCATGAAGCTGGTGTGTGTTCCTGCAGGTGTGAAGTCATGGTGTGTGTTCCTGCAGGTGTGAAGTCATGGTGTGTGTTCCTGCAGGTGTGAAGTCATGGTGTGTGTTCCTGCAGGTGTGAAGTCATGGTGTGTGTTGCTGCAGGTGTGAAGTCATGGTGTGTGTTCCTGCAGGTGTGAAGTCATGGTGTGTGTTCCTGCAGGTGTGAAGTCATGGTGTGTGTTCCTGCAGGTGTGAAGTCATGGTGTGTGTTCCTGCAGGTGTGAAGTCATGGTGTGTGTTCCTGCAGGTGTGAAGTCATGGTGTGTGTTCCTGCAGGTGTGAAGTCATGGTGTGTGTTCCTGCAGGTGTGAAGTCATGGTGTGTGTTCCTGCAGGTGTGAAGTCATGGTGTGTGTTGCTGCAGGTGTGAAGTCATGGTGTGTGTTCCTGCAGGTGTGAAGTCATGGTGTGTGTTCCTGCAGGTGTGAAGTCATAGTGTGTGTTCCTGCAGGTGTGATCATGTGACCTGCTGAGGCTAGCAACCGTTCAACCGGTTTTGGGTGTTCCACACCTCAGGCAGCAAAAACAATTGTTGGTGTTTCTGCAAAGGAAAAAGAGAATTTTCCTGCAGGGGGGGGGGTGGGGGGGGTGTTTTTTTCCCCCCCGGGGGTTTTGGGGGGGGGGGGGGGGGGGGGGGGAAAAAAAGGGGGGGGGGGGGGGGGGGGGGTTTTGTTTTTTTTTTTTTTTTTGTTTGTTTTGTTTTGTTTTGTGTTTTGGGTGTTTTGTTGTGGTGTGTTTTTTTGTTTGTGTGGGGTGGTGGTGTGTTTTGTTGGGGGGGGGGGGGGGGGGGGTGGGGTTGGGGGGGGGGGGTGTGGGTGTGGGTTGGGGGGGTGGGTTGGTGGGGGGGGGGGGAGGAGCCACAACATTAGCTTCACACACACACTGGAAAAACTGTGGAACCGCAGAAACATTAGAGAAAATAAAAACATTTTTACAATAGAATGTCTTTTGAGTGACGACAAAATAAAGTCAATGAATACATGATTCATTATGTTTCACACATTCGTCAACACAGGTCAATATATTGTTCAAGAGTTCGATTTCTACTTGAGAAAGTTACAGTTCAAAACAAACACTAGAGTCACACATAAGCCTCCGTCGTCAGTGCCTCCTTTCACTGCCGCAGGACGGGGGGGTCGAGGGGTCGAGGGGGGTCGAGGGGTCGAGGGGTCGAGCAGCTTCTTCTGAACATTCATTTCATCACAAACTTTGGTGCGAGTGAGAAAAGGTCTCGACCTCAGAGTCCGTCAGACGCTGAGGTCGAGAAACGTGTGAAACGTCTTGACATCGTGTTCGTCGGACAGCGACGCACAACTTCCTGCTCGCACACTCCACACTCAGAGTGAGTCGACGCGACTCTGTTCAAGAGACTTTTCTCCTCAACGTGAAATCAATGTTTGTTAAAAGTGTCTCCTGAGATGATTTGAAGGTAAAAGAAACTCACCATGTGACGCCTCACGCTTCACCTCACATTCCTGCTCCTGCTGCTGCTCGCCTGGCACCGGGGCGTGGCACCGTGTTGACCCCCCTCGGTCCCCCTCCTCCAAAGAAAACACTCTCGCCCTCTCCTGGTCTTGTTTACTGTTCCTCGCTCCAGACTCGCAGAACAGGTTGGTTTGTCGTTGAGCGTCCAGTGGAGCAGAAACACCAGCACGACGTGATGTTTATCTCCTGCTGCGTTCACAGGCGTCCAGGAGCGACGACACTGAAATGTTTACAGCCGAGACAGAGAAGCCGCCGCAGGCTCCATAGCAACATGGACGCCTCAAGAATCTGACGTTACGACATGTTTCGCCGTGAGTCACCAGATCCACCTCAGCATCGACAGATGTGAAGAAACTAACTCTCACTGACACTCAACCACTATAGTGAGATCTTCCAGTGGATCGTCAGCTTGTATTGGATGAAGGTGGAACCAGAAGGAATGAAGGATCAGCGTTTCCAGCGTGAGGTCCAGGTCACATGATCCAGTCAAACTGTTGTCATGATTCAAAACCTCATCGTTTCCTCTCAGGAGTCGCTGCCAAAGTCAGTCGACAACGTGAGACGGTGGAAACATAAGATGTTCACTCATGTCGTTCACTCTTCGTGTCGTTCACTCTTCGTGTCGTTCACTCTTCGTGTCGTTCACTCTTCATGTCGTTCACACTTCATGTCGTTCACTCTTCATGTCGTTCACACTTCGTGTCGTTCACTCTTCATGTCGTTCACACTTCATGTCGTTCACTCTTCGTGTCGTTCACTCTTCGTGTCGTTCACTCTTCGTGTCGTTCACACTTCGTGTCGTTCACTATTCGTGTCGTTCACTCTTCGTGTCGTTCACTCTTCGTGTCGTTCACACTTCATGTCGTTCACACTTCGTGTCGTTCACTCTTCATGTCGTTCACACTTCATGTCGTTCACACTTCGTGTCGTTCACTCTTCATGTCGTTCACACTTCATGTCGTTCACTCTTCGTGTCGTTCACTCTTCGTGTCGTTTCACTCTTCGTGTCGTTCACACTTCGTGTCGTTCACTATTCGTGTCGTTCACTCTTCGTGTCGTTCACTCTTCGTGTCGTTCACACTTCGTGACCTTCGTTCACCTTCGTTCACTCTTGTCGTTCACTCTTCGTGTCGTTCACTCTTCATGTCGTTCACTCTTCGTGTCGTTCACACTTCACTCTTCGTGTCGTTCACTCTTCGTGTCGTTCACACTTCGTGTCGTTCACTCTTCATGTCGTTCACACTTCGTGTCGTTCACACTTCGTGTCGTTCACTCTTCGTGTCGTTCACTCTTCGTGTCGTTCACTCTTCATGTCGTTCACTCTTCGTGTCGTTCACTCTTCATGTCGTTCACTCTTCGTGTCGTTCACACTTCGTGTCGTTCACTCTTCGTGTCGTTCACTCTTCGTGTCGTTCACTCTTCGTGTCGTTCACTCTTCGTGTCGTTCACTCTTCGTGTCGTTCACTCTTCGTGTCGTTCACTCTGTCGTTCACTCTTCGTGTCGTTCACTCTTCGTGTCGTTCACACTTTGTCGTGTCGTTCACTCTTCGTGTCGTTCACTCTTCGTGTCGTTCACTCTTCGTGTCGTTCACTCTTCATGTCGTTCACACTTCATGTCGTTCACTCTTCATGTCGTTCACTCTTCGTGTCGTTCACTCTTTCGTTTCACTCTTCGTGTCGTTCACTCTTCGTGTCGTTCACACTTCGTGTCGTTCACTCTTCATGTCGTTCACTCTTCATGTCGTTCACACTTCGTGTCGTTCACTCTTCGTGTCGTTCACTCTTCGTGTCGTTCACTCTTCGTTTGTGTCGTTCACTCTTCTTGTCGTTCACTCTTCGTGTCGTTCACTCTTCGTGTCGTTCACTCTTCATGTCGTTCACACTTCATGTCGTTCACTCTTCGTGTCGTTCACCTCTTCAGTTGTCGTTCACTCTTCGTGTCGTTCACTCTTCGTGTCGTTCACTTTCTCTTCATGTCGTTTCTGTCGTTCCTCTTCGTGTCGTTCACCTTCGTGTCGTTCACTCTTCATGGTCGTTTCTCTCACTCGTTCACACTTGTCGCTCTTCGTGTCGTTCACTCTTCGTGTCGTTCACTCTTCGTGTCGTTCACTCTTCATGTCGTTCACACTTCACTCTAGGTGTCGTTTCACTCTTCGTGTCGTTCACTCTTCATGTCGTTCACACTTCGTGTCGTTCACTCTTCGTGTCGTTCACTCTTCGTGTCGTTCACTCTTCGTGTCGTTCACTCTTCGTGTCGTTCACTCTTCGTGTCGTTCACTCTTCGTGTCGTTCACTCTTCATGTCGTTCACTCTTCGTGGTCGTTCACTCTTCGTGTCGTTTCACTTTGTGTCGTTCACTCTTCGTGTCGTTCACTCTTCGTGTCGTTCACTCTTCGTGGTCGTTCACACTTCGTGTCGTTCACTCTTCGTGTCGTTCACTCTTCGTGTCGTTCACTCTTCGTGTCGTTCACTCTTCGTGTCGTTCACTCTTCGTGTGTTTCACTTCGAGGCTTCACTCTTCGTGGTCGCTTCACTCTTCGGGTCGTTCACTCTTCGTGTCGTTCACTCTTCGTGTCGTTCACTCTTCGTGTCGTTCACTCTTCGTGTCGTTCACTCTTCGTGTCGTTCACTCTTCGTGTCGTTCACTCTTCGTGTCGTTCACTCTTCGTGTCGTTCACTCTTCGTGTCGTTCACTCACTCGTGTCGTTCACACTTCGTGTCGTTCACACTTCGTGTCGTTCACTCTTCGTGTCGTTCACTCTTCGTGTCGTTCACTCTTCGTGTCGTTCACTCTTCGTGTCGTTCACTCTTCGTGTCGTTCACTCTTCGTGTCGTTCACACTTCGTGTCGTTCACACTTCGTGTCGTTCACTCTTCGTGTCGTTCACACTGGTCGTTCACTCTTCGTGTCGTTCACTCTTCGTGTCGTTCACTCTTCGTGTCGTTCACTCTTCGTGTCGTTCACTCTTCGTGTCGTTCACTCTTCGTGTCGTTCACTCTTCGTGTCGTTCACTCTTCGTGTCGTTCACTCTTCGTGTCGTTCACTCGGTCGTGTCGTTCACTCTTCGTGTCGTTCACTCTTCGTGTCGTTCACTCTTCGTGTGTCGTTCACTCTTCGTGTCGTTCACTCTTCGTGTCGTTCACTCTTCGTGTCGTTCACTCTTCGTGTCGTTCACTCTTCGTTTCGTTCACTCTTCGTGTCGTTCACTCTTCGTGTCGTTCACTCTTCGTGTCGTTCACTCTTCGTGGTCGCTTTCACTCTTCGTGTCGTTCACTCTTCGTGTCGTTCACTCTTCGTGTCGTTCACTCTTCGTGTCGTTCACTCTTCGGGTCGTTCACTCTTCGTGTCGCTTCACTCTTCGTGTCGTTCACTCTTCGTGGTCGTTCACTCTTCGGTCGCTTCACTCTTCATCGTTTCTGTTTCCATCCTCACTCTTCATGTCGTTCTCCATTCTTCGTGTCGTCCATCATCTTCGTTTCGTGTCGATCACTCTTTCGTGTCGTTCACTCTTGGGTGGTCCGTTTCACTCATCCGTGTCGTTCACTTTTCGAGGTCGATCATTCTTCTGTGTCGTTCATCTTTCGGTCATCTTCGGGTCTTCACTCTTCTGTATTCATTCCTCTTCGTGTGTCGTTCACCTCGTCGTGCGTTCACACTTGGGTGTCGTTCACTCTTCGTGTCGTTCACTCTTCGCTGTCGTTCACTCTTCGTGTCGTTCACTCTTCGTGTCGTTCATCTCTTCGTGTCGTTCACTCTTCGTGTCCGTTCACTCTTCTTGTGGTCGTTCACCTTCGTGTCGTTCACACTTCGGGTCGTCTCATCGCGTCACACTTCGTGGTCGTTCACTCTTCGTGGTCGTTCACTCTTCTGTGCGGCGTCTCTCTTGTCGTCTATCGCTTCGCTGTCGTTCACTCTTCGTGTCGTTCACTCTTCAGGTGCTACATTCGTTCACTCTTCGGGTCGTTCATTGAGGTGGTTCTCTCTTCTGTCGTTCACTTCATTCATTCTTCGTGTCCATCCATCCGTGTCGTCCGGTCTTCACTCTTCGTGTCATCATCGTTCACACTTCGGGTCGTTCACTCTTCGTCCGTCGTTCACTCTTCGTGTCGTTCACTCTTCGTGGTCGTTCACTCTTCGTGTCGTTCACTCTTCGTGTCGTTCACTCTTCGTGTGGTCCTCACTCGCGTGGTCGTTCACACTTCGGTCGTTCACTCTTCGTGTCTTGTTCACTCTTCGTGTCGTTCACTCTTCGGTCGTTCACTCTTCGTGTCGTTTCACTCTTCGTGTCGTTCACTCTTCGTGTCGTTCACTCTTCGTGTCGTTCACTCTTCGTGTCGTTCACTCTTCGTGGTCGTTCCTTCATTCGTCGTTCACACTCTTCGTGGTCGTTCACTCTTCGTGGTCGTTCACTCTTCGTGTCGTTCACTCTTCGTGTCGTTCACTCTTCGTGTCGTTCACTCTTCGTGTCGTTCACTCTTCGTTTCGTTCACTCTTCGTGTCGTTCACTCTTCGTGTCGTTCACTCTTCGGTCGTCGTTCACTCTTCGTGTCGTTCACTCTTCGTGTCGTTCACTCTTCGTGTCGTTCACTCTTCGTGTCGTTCACTCTTCGTGTCGTTCACTCTTCGTTTCGTTCACTCTTCGTGTCGTTCACTCTTCGTGTCGTTCACTCTTCGTGTCGTTCACTCTTCGTGTCGTTCACTCTTCGTGTCGTTCACTCTTCATTAGAGGAACTGAACATTCACCTCATCCATCCATCCATCCTGTCATCCATCCATCCATCCATCCTTCCTGTCATCATCTATCCATTCTTCCTGTCATCCATCCATCATCCATGCTTCCCGTCATCCATCCATCATCCATCCTTCCTGTCATCCACCCATCCATCTTTCCTTCCTGTCATCCATCCATCCATCCACCCATCCATCCATCCTTCCTGTCATCCATCCATCCCATCCATCCTTCCTGTCATCCATCTATCCATTCTTCCTGTCATCCATCCATCATCCTTCCTTCCTGTCATCCATCCATCCATTCTTCCCGTCACCCATCCATCATCCATGCTTCCTGTCATCCATCCATCCTTCCTGTCATCCATCCATCCATCCATCCATCCTTCCGGTCATCCATCCATCCATCCATCCTTCCTGTCATCCATCCATCCATTCTTCCTGTCATCCATGCATCATCCATGCTTCCTGTCATCCATCCATCCATCCATCATCCATCCTTCCTGTCATCCATCCATCCATCATCCATCCTTCCTGTCATCCATCCATCCATCCATCCTTCCTGTCATCCATCCATCCATCCATCCTTCCTGTCATCCATCCATCCTTCCTGTCATCCATCTATCCATCCTTCCTGTCATCCATACATCATCCTTCCTTCCTGTCATCCATCCATTCTTCCCGTCACCCATCCATCATCCATGCTTCCTGTCATCCATCCATCCATCCTTTCTGTCATCCATCCATTCTTCCTGGCATCTATTTTTCCTGTCATCCATCCATCATCCATCCATCATCCATCCTTCCTGTCATCCATCCATCCATCCATCATCCATCCTTCCTGTCATCCACCCATCCATCCATCCTTCCTGTCATCCATCCATCCATCCATCCATCCTTCCTGTCATCCAATCATCCTTCCTGTCATCCATCTATCCATTCTTCCTGTCATCCATACATCATCCTTCCTTCCTGTCATCCATCCATCCATTCTTCCCGTCACCCATCCATCATCCATGCTTCCTGTCATCCATCCATCCATCCTTCCTGTCATCCATCCATTCTTCCTGGCATCTATTTTTCCTGTCATCCATCCATCATCAATCCATCCATCCATCCTTCCTGTCATCCATCCATACTTCCTGTCATCCATCCATTCTTGTCATCCATCCATCCATCCTTCCTGTCATCCATCCTTCCTTCCTGTCATCCATCCATTCATCCTGTCATCCATCCATTCTTCCTGGCATCCATTCTTCCTGTCATCCATCCATCATCCATCCTTCCTGTCATCCATCATCCATTCTTGTCATCCATCCACGCATCCTTCCTGTCATCTATCCATCCATTCTTGTCATCCATCCATCCTTCCTGTCATCTATCCATCCATCCTTCCTGTCATCCATCCATCCATCCTTCCTCTCATCCATCCATCCTTCCTGTCATCCATCCATCCTTGTCATCCATCCATCCATTATCCATCCAACCATTCTTGTCATCCATCCCTTCTTCGTGTCATCGATCCATCCATCCATCCATTCTTCCTGTCATCCATCCATACTTCCTGTCATCCATCATCCATGCATCCATCCTTCCTGTCATCCATCCATCTATTCTTGTCATCCATCCATCCATCCATACTTCCTGTCATCCATTCTTGTCATCCATCCATCCATCCATTATTCCTGTCATCGATCCATCTATCCATCCATTCTTCCTGTCATCCATCCATCCTTCCTTCCTGTCATCCATCCATCCTTCCTTTCATCCATCCATCATCCATCCTTCCCGTCATCCATCCATCCATCCATCATCCATCCTTCCTGTCATCCATCATCCATCCTTCCTGTCATCCATTCATCCATTATTGTCATCCATCCATCCATCCATCAATCCATACTCCCTGTCATCCATCCATCCATCCATCCATCCATCCATCCATCCATTTTTCCTGTCATCCATCCATACTTCCTGTCATCCATCCTTGTCATCATCCATCCATCATCCATCCTTCCTGTCATCCATCCATCCATTCTTGTCATCCATCCATCCATCATCCATCCTTCCTGTCATCCATCCAGCCATCCATCCTTCCTGTTATCCATCCATTCTTCCTGTCATCCATCCATCATCACCATCCATCCATCCATCCATCCTTCCTGTCATCCATCCATCCTTCCTGTCATCCATCCATACTTCCTGTCATCCATCCATACTTCCTGTCATCCATCCATCCTGTCATCCATCCATTCATTCTTGTCATCCATCCATCCATCCTTCCTGTCATCCACCCATCCATTCTTGTCATCCATCCATGCATTCTTCCTGTCATCCATCCATCATCCATCCTTCCTGTCATCCATCCACGCATCCTTCCTGTCATCCATCCATACTTCCTGTCATCTATCCATCCATCCTTCCTGTCATCCATCCATCCATTCTTGTCATCCATCCATCCTTCCTGTCATCTATCCATCCATCCTTCCTGTCATCCATCCATCCATCCATGTCATCCATCCATCCATCATCCATCCTTCCTGTCATCCATCCATCCATTCTTGTCATCCATCCCTTCTTCGTGTCATCGATCCATCCATCCATCCATTCTTCCTTTCATCCATCCATACTTACTGTCATCCATCATCCATGCATCCATCCTTCCTGTCATCCATCCATCCTTCCTGTCATCCATCCACGCATCCTTCCTGTCATCCATCCATACTTCCTGTCATCTATCCATCCATCCTTCCTGTCATCCATCCATCCATTCTTGTCATCCATCCATCCTTCCTGTCATCTATCCATCCATCCTTCCTGTCATCCATCCATCCATCCTTGTCATCCATCCATCCATCATCCATCCTTCCTGTCATCCATCCATCCATTCTTGTCATCCATCCCTTCTTCGTGTCATCGATCCATCCATCCATCCATTCTTCCTTTCATCCATCCATACTTCCTGTCATCCATCATCCATGCATCCATCCTTCCTGTCATCCATCCATACTTCCTGTCATCCATCATCCATGCATCCATCCTTCCTGTCATCCATCCATCTATTCTTGTCATCCATCCATCCATCCATCCTTCCTGTCATCCATTCTTGTCATCCATCCATCCATCCATTATTCCTGTCATCGATCCATCTATCCATCCATTCTTCCTGTCATCCATCTATCCTTCTTTCCTGTCATCCATCCATCCTTCCTTTCATCCATCCATCCATCCATCATCCATCCTTCCTGTCATCCATCCATCCATCATCCATCCTTCCTGTCATCCATCATCCATCCTTCCTGTCATCCATCCATCCATCCATCCATCCATCATCCATCCTTCCTAACATCCATTCATCCATTATTGTCATCCATCCATCCATCAATCCATACTTCCTGTCATCCATCCATTCATTCTTGTCATCCATCCATCCATCCATTTTCCTGTCATCCATCCTTGTCATCATCCATCCATCATCCATCCTTCCGGTCATCCATCCATCCATTCTTGTCATCCATCCATCCATCATCCATCCTTCCTGTCATCCATCCAGCCATCCATCCTTTCTGTCATCCATCCATTCTTCCTGTCATCCATCCATCATCAATCCATCCATCCTTCCGGTCATCCATCCATCCTTCCTGTCATCCATCCATCCATCCATCCATCATCCATCCTTCCTGTCATCCATCCATCCATCCTTCCTGTTATCCATCCATCCATTCTTGTCATCCATCCATCCATCCTTCCTGTCATCCATCCATCCATCATCCATCCTTCCTGTCATCCATCATCCATCCTTCCTGTCATCCATCCATCCATTCTTGTCATCCATCCATCCTTCCTGTCATCCATCCATCATCCATCCTTCCTGTCATCCCTCCATCCATTCTTGTCATCCATCCATCCATCCATTCTTCCTGTCATCCATCCATCCTTCCTGTCATCCATCCATCCATCCTTCCTGTCATCCATCCATCCATTCTTGTCATCCATCCATCCATCCTTCCTGTCATCCATCCATCCATTCTTGTCATCCATCCATCCTTCCTGTCATCCATCCATCCATCCATCATCCATCCTTCCTGTCATTCATCCATCCATCCATTCTTGTCATCCATCCATCCATCCATTCTTCCTGTCATCCATCCATCCTTCCTGTCATCCATCCATCCTTCCTTGTCATCCATCCATCCATTCTTTCATGTCCATCCATCCATCCATTCTTGTCATCCATCCATCCATCCTTCCTGTCATCCATCCATCCATCCATTCTTGTCATCCATCCATCCTTCCTGTCATCCATCCATCCATTCTTGTCATCCATCCATCCATCCTTCCTGTCATCCATCCATCCATCCATCCATCCATCCATCCTTCCTGTCATCCATCCATCCATCATCCATCCATCCATCCATCCATCCTTCCGTCATCCATCCATTCATTCTTGTCATCCATCCATCCATCCATCCTTTTCCTGTCATCCATCCATCCATCCATCCATCCTTCCGGTCATCCATCCATCCATTCTTGTCATCCATCCATCCATCCATCCTTCCTGTCATCCATCC
>JACEEU010000776.1:0-50000 GCA_016630915.1 Callionymus lyra
AAATGTGTTCAGGCCCCCCGACCCCTGATGATTAATGGAGACTTTGGAAAGATTTCTCAGAGTATTTCTCCTGAACTACAAACACCACTACAACAGTCAAGAAGGTCCAGCAGCGACTTGACTTTCTGAGGAGCCTCAGGAACATCAACCTGGAGGAGGCTGGTGATACCCCGATCCTGTACTGACAGACATGTCTATGGTTTATGCAGCAAGTATGATCCAGTAACTCGGTACTCGTTTGGTTCTGTCTGCCTGCACTGTTGTGATGAATTTAAAAGGCTTCGTATTTTTTACATTGAATTTTAAAGGCTTCAAAAAACGTTATATTGAATTAGAAATGCTTCGAATTGTTTTATATTGAATTTAAAATGCTACGAATTAAAAAAAATTGAATAATTGAAATTAAAATATAACAAATATTGATTAATTGAGATGAATTCAACCTTTTTAAATTCAACCATTCAATATTCTGATGACCTTGATTTACTTCCATATTTTAAAGACAAAAAAACATATATTCGCCTTTGTTGTTAAACTTTCACCTTCATCCTGTCATTTCAAGATCCTTTTCCTCAACATGGCCTCGATACTCACACAAGGAAACGACTTTGTAAGGAATTAAATCAAGGATTGACATCATTTATAATAAAAACAAAGTGTTTGGTTGCAGGTGAGACTCTTTAGGATGGAAGCTTCTACTGCTGACACGAGCGCGTGACAAGGTAACATACGTCACAGAAATTATTATTATTTTTTAAAGAAAAGTTCGCTTCAAAATAAAGTAAGTAATTGACAAAAGGCTGGAAACGCACTCTGGCTCAGTAACGTGTCATATTCCTGGCCCTGATGAATGACACATGATAAAAAAATAAAATAAATTAAAGATTAAATTAAAACAGAGTCAATACATTCATCTTTAAATAAAAAAAAAAGCATTTTAAATTAATGTATGTATTTATTTACCTGCCCCGGCGCCTGGTAACAGCCACCGTGACTTCCGGTGGGTGTCACTGTCAAATCACTCCCGTTCACTCGCACACAGATTTAGTTCCGACCCAAATAAACAGAGCTCGGATCCACACCCAGAAATATTCTGGTTCTTTCCATGGTTTGGTAATAATCGCAGGAAAGTCCTCGTCGAGTCTTCCTTCCGTTCCGAGGAGACACCGTTCAGAACCGAAGCTGTTTGCGTTGCGCAACCGTGCAGCCAGTGTGGCGTCAACATGAGCGACTGGACTTCTTGACGGTAGAACCGGTTCTTTCGAGGCGAGTCCAGACATTGTTGTGGTTCTTTATGGACGAACTCAACCTCTGGAACTGATCTGTCGCGTCGAGTTTACCTGCCAGGTGAGTCTGGACCCTTGACTGCTGCGTGGAAGTGAGCTAACGCGGCGGCAGCTAAGCTAACAAATGACCACAAACCTCTGGATTCTTTAGAGAAACTTTGAATTTGAAACTAAACCTGAAAAAATGATGTTTTCCTCAACAGTTCGTGGTGAAATGTTCATAGTTTGATGTTGGTCTTAAATATGTCTGGTTTATAAACTATTATCAGTTGACTTTTGTTATTTATGTTTATTACTTCTGGTCTCAATAACCGTCAGAATATTTACTCTTTTCTCAAACATGGCATTTTAACAACGTTCTCTGAAATGAGGTCAATATGTCTTTTGTCTTTAAAAGTCACGTATTTAAACATGACGTCACTGTAGTTCTTCTCCTATTTTAAACTTGATTTTTAGTGTAATTTACAAAAGATTTTACTGCATTGATTTGTCAAATGTTTTATCATGAAGTTCATATAATCTGTGGTTTAAAAAGTCCCTGATGAACCAACACTTCCCGTCATCACACGTGAGAAGAGGAAGTTCATCGAGTCCAGCGACCGTTTGATGGAGTCTTTCATCTGTCCTTCATCTGTCCATCATCTGTCCTTCATCTGTCCTTCATCTGTCCTTCATCTGTCCATCATCTGTCCATCATCTGTCCTTCATCTGTCCATCATCTGTCCTTCATCTGTCCATCATCTGTCCATCATCTGTCCTTCATCTGTCCTTCATCTGTCCTTCATCTGTCCTTCATCTGTCCTTCATCTGTCCGTCATCTGTCCTTCATCTGTCCTTCATCTGTCCTTCATCTGCCATAATTCTGTCTTCATCTGTCCGTCCTTCATCTGTCCGTCCTTCATCTGTCCGTCATCTGTCCTTCATCTGTCTGTCACAACAGCAGTTTGATGGAGTCCTTCATCTGTCCGTCACAGGATGACCGCCATGCGTGTGGACGCTAAAGTGGTGATGCTGGGGAAGGAGAGCGTCGGAAAGACCAGCCTGGTGGAGAGATACGTGCACCAGCGCTTCCTGGTGGGACCGTACCAGAACGTGAGTCTGCGTCCCGTCAATCAATCCATCCATCCGTCAATCAAATATGAGTCGACAGACGCCGCACGTGTGAAACTTCCTCTCGTGTTCTGACGGTTGAAGTTAGAGATGAAGGTTCACAGGTTCAAGGCCGAGTGAACGAGGAGAAGGTTCGGAGCAGAACAAGAGAACGTCTGTATCGTGTAGACATGTCTTCACCCTCCAATGTTCTGCTGCGTCACATGACCTGTCGCGCTCACATGTCAGGATCCACGTGATCGTGAACTTCTTTCTCCTCCCAGACCATCGGAGCAGCGTTTGTCGCCAAACCCATCCAGGTTGGAGACAAAGTCATCACCCTGGGATTGTGGGTAAGTGAAGGAACGTGAGGATGATGGATGGGTGGGTGGGTGGATGGATGGATGGATGGATGTAGTGGTGGGTGGGTGGATGGATGGATGGATGGATGGATGGATGGATGGATGGATGGATGGATGGATGGATTGGTGGGTGGATAGAGGGGTGGATGGATGGATGGATGGATGTAGTGGTGGGTGGGTGGATAGAGGGCTGGATGGATGGAGGGGTGGATGGATGGATGGATGGATGGATGGATGTAGTGGTGGGTGGATAGAGGGGTGGATGGATGGATGGATGGATGTAGTGGTGGGTGGGTGGATAGAGGCCTGTATGGATGGAGGGGTGGATGGATGGATGGATGGATGGATGGATGGATGTAGTGGTGGGTGGATAGAGGGCTGGATGGAACGATAGAGGGGTGGGTGGATGGATGGATGGATGGATGGATGGATGGATGGATGGATTGGGGTGGATGGATGGATGGATGGATGGATGGATTGGGGGTGGGTGGATAGAGGGGTGGATGGATGGATGGATGGGTGGATTGGTGGATGGATGGATGGATGGATGGATGGATGGATGGATGGATGGATGGATGGTGGGTGGATAGTGGGTGGATAGAGGGGTGGATGGATGGATGGGTGGATGGATGTAGTGGTGGGTGGGTGGATAGAGGGCTGGATGGATGGATGGATGGATGGATAGAGGGGTGGATGGATGGATGGATAGAGGGGTGGATGGGTGGATGGATGTAGTGGTGGGTGGGTGGATAGAGGGCTGGATGGATGGATGGATGGATGGATGGATAGAGGGGTGTATGGATGGATGGATGGATGGATGTAGTGGTGGGTGGATAGAGGGCTGGATGGAATGATAGAGGGGTGGGTGGATGGATGATGGATTGATAGAGGGGTGGATGGATGGATGGATGGATGGATGTAGTGGTGGCTGGATGGATGGATGGATAGAGGGATGGATGGATGGATGGAGGGGTGGATGGATGGATGGAGGGGTGGATGGATGGATGGAGGGGTGGATGGATGGATAGAGGGGTGGATGGATGGATGGATGGATAGAGGGAGGGATGGATGGATGGATGGATAGAGGGATGGATGGATCTAGAACGGCGCAGATGTTCTTCATTCCAACTATGAAACTATCACATGACGTTTGTTTATGTCAATAAAAACCAAATCTTCACTGAAAGACCAGTCAGTCTCTTAATGTCGCTTTATTGTCACACAAACATTTATCCTTTGTGTCGTCTCAGGGTCAAGGTGACCCGGAGGCCTGAAAACAAATATGTTTGTGGTATCCCTTGTGTCCCTGGAGGCCTCCGGGTCACCTTGACCCTGAGACGACACGAGGGTTAAGTTTATCCACCTTCGTTTTTGTCTCATCACCCCCTGCAGGCCCGGTGTGTGTACTACATCACTTTGTTCATTTCTGAGCCTTTTTCAAAGATGTAGCTCTACTTTGCCTTCCTTGTGAAACGAGCTCGTCTTCTGCTCAGGACACCGCCGGCTCCGAACGCTACGAGGCCATGAGCAGGATCTACTACAGAGGAGCGCGAGCTGCCATCGTGTGCTACGGTAAACTGGCCTCCCTGTCCACCAGAGGGAGCTGTGGGTCTCATTGCTCTTTTGACGCAGACTTGACGGACAGCAGCAGCTTCCAGAGAGCTCGCTTCTGGGTGAAGGAGCTGCAGAACTGTGAGGAGGTGAGACACGTTCCTCTCCTCCGTGTCTCCTTCTCACCTCTCCGTCCACAGCACTGTCGGATCTACCTGTGCGGCACCAAGAACGACCTGATCCAGGCCGACCGAGGGCTTCGCCAGATCGACTTCCACGACGCCACGGACTTCGCCGAAGGTCAGTGTGAAGGTCGAGACACTTCCTGGTCGGTTGGTCACGTGACCTGAGGGGTGTGTGTGTGTGTGTGTGTGCGGCAGAGATCGGAGCGCAGCACTTCGAGACCTCCAGTAAAACGGGAAACAACGTTGGTGAGTCACAGAGTCCCAGCTCCCCGGGGCAACATCCCCCCTGACCGCCGTGTCTTCACTGTTGCAGACGAGCTGTTCCAGAAAGTCGCCGAAGATTACAACAGCGCCGCCTTCCAGTTCATGACGGGTGAGTCGCTCTCACCCGAGTAGTTTCTCTTTAAATTCTTAACATTTAGTTTATTTATTCTGTTTGCCTAAATGAAAGTCTGAAGTATTCTTTATATAGTATTATAGTTGTTTACAAATGTATTTTAATGTATGATTCAAGTATTTGTTTTTAATATAAATATTTATCTTTAAATATTCAACATTTTCTCTCTCGATACATTTTTGCCGAGTCGTTGATTTATTGCAATGGTGACGTTTTATAAGAAAAAGAAATCATTGCTAATAAATAAAGAATAAAACATTAACATTTTCATTCAAAGGTTAATATGAACGTAGTTCACTTTATAAACACTTGTTCACGTGTAATAACAGAACATTAGTTACTCATGGTTTTAAACGACCTTTATTAGACTTTATTCTACACACAGATAAATACAGAAGTAACGAGAGAGAGTAGAAATGTGTGAATGTTGACCCTGCTGTGGAAGTAGAAATTAAAGTAGAAGTGGAATTAGTAAAAATATAAGTAGTAGTGGAAGTAGTAGTGGAATTAGTAGTATTAGTAGTAGAAGTATTAGTGGAAGTAGAAGTTAAAGTAGAAGTGGAATTAGTGAAAATATAAGTAGTAGTGGAAGTAGTAGTGGAATTAGTAGTATTAGTAGTAGAAGTATTAGTGGAAGTAGAAATTAAAGTAGAAGTGGAATTAGTGAAAATATAAGTAGTAGTGGAAGTAGTAGTGGAATTAGTAGTATTAGTAGTAGAAGTATTAGTGGAAGTAGAAATTAAAGTAGAAGTGGAATTAGTGAAAATATAAGTAGTAGTGGAAGTAGTAGTAGAAGTATTAGTGGAAGTAGAAATTAAAGTAGAAGTGGAATTAGTGAAAATATAAGTAGTAGTGGAAGTAGAAGTAGTAGTAGTATTAGTAGTGGAATTAGTAGTATTAGTATTAGTGGAAGTAGAAGTAGTAGTAGTATTAGTAGTGGAATTAGTAGTAGTAGTATTAGTAGTAGAAGTATTAGTGGAAGTAGAAGTTAAAGTAGAAGTGGAATTAGTGAAAATATAAGTAGTAGTGGAAGTAGAAGTAGTAGTAGTATTAGTAGTGGAATTAGTAGTATTAGTATTAGTGGAAGTAGAAGTTAAAGTATAAGTGGAATTAGTAAAAATATAAGTAGTAGTGGAAGTAGAAGTAGTAGTAGAAGTATTAGTGGAAGTAGAAGTTAAAGTATAAGTGGAATTAGTGAAAATATAAGTAGTAGTGGAAGTAGAAGTAGTAGTAGAAGTATTAGTGGAAGTAGAAGTTAAAGTATAAGTGGAATTAGTAAAAATATAAGTAGTAGTGGAAGTAGAAGTAGTAGTAGAAGTATTAGTGGAAGTAGAAGTTAAAGTATAAGTGGAATTAGTGAAAATATAAGTAGTAGTAGAATTAGAAGTGGAAGTAGTAGTATTAGTAGTAGAAGTATTAGTGGAAGTAGAAGTTAAAGTAGAAGTGGAATTAGTGAAAATATAAGTAGTAGTGGAAGTAGAAGTAGTAGTAAAAATAGAAGTTGTAGAAAAGTAAAATGAGTAGTAAAAGTACAAGTAGTAGGTCAAAGTGGAAGGAGTTGAAACATGAGTTAAAGATTTTCCCCATTGAAATGAATGGGGTAGAAAAAGAGGAATAACGAGAGTGGAAGAGATAAAAGAAAGATAGAACATCGCCAGTATTTCGGATAAAAGTTTGAACGGTTCAAATCAGATAAAATTCGTGGGAGGAGAAGCGGCACAAAGTTTACGTCAGAAGAAAACACGAGTGCTTCCCAGCATTCACACAATGACTGCTTCCCAGCATTCACACAATGACTGCTTCCCAGCATTCACACAACTAATACACATTTGTTTAATAACTGCAGTTTATCATTCGCTTAAAGAAGGTTCGTCAACATCCGTTTTAGAAAAAAAACACCATTCAGCAAGTTGATGACCATCTGGATCCATAAACCTTTTGAAGGATTCATCGTGTTTTCGCTGTGCGAACGAGTCTCTACCTGTAGATCCAGGTGTGTTGACCATGTGATCCCTGCAGAAGAGACGGGCGTGGACCTGGGTCAGAAGAAGGACTCGTACTTCTACTCCTGTTGTCATAACAACTGATCCCCTTGTGGACCTGAAGGTGGCGCTGCTGCTCTCCAAGCCTCCAAAGATCCCCCTCACGCCACGACAGGTGGCGCCCTCTACTGTCACGGAGGCCGTTTACATCTCCTTCACCTGGAAGTTCTGGTTCAAGGACGTTGAACTCGACTCACGACCCTCACCTGCATGAAGCGTGTCGAGGTGGTGATGCACTCGACCTCTGACCTCTACATGTTACGACGATTGTTCTCTGGTGTTTCTGTGAATGTCTGATGAGGATCAGCGACGAAGAATCTGATCCTCGACTATTTATTGCCTTTTATTGAGTTGCCATGACGACGCTTCATCGTCAGCAAAACTTTTTATAGTTTGTTGTTAAATTCATTAAAGTCTTCAAGTTGAAACGTGTGTGTGTGTCGTCCATGTGTGTGTGTGAGTGTTGTCTATGTGTGTGTGTGTGTGTGTGAGCATCGTTCGTGTGTGTGGTCTGTGTGAGCGTCGTCCATGTGTGTGTGTGTCGTCCGTGTGTAAGTAAGTAATATTTATCTATATAGCGCTTTTCGAGACCAGGGTCACAAAGCGCTTAGACAATCAAAACGTTTACATGTGTGTCATCAATGTTTGTGTTGTTTACATGTGTGTGTGTCGTCCGTGTGTGTGTGTCGTCTATGTGTGTGCGTGTAGTCTGTGTGAGTGTCGTCCGTGTGTGTGTGTGTGGTCTGTGTGAGCGTCGTCCATGTGTGTAGTCTATGTGTGTGTGTAAGTGTGTGTGTGTAGTCCATGTCAGTGTGATGTTTACATGTGTGTGTCATCAATGTTTGTGTGTTGTTTACATGTCTGTATATGTGTTTTTTTTGTGTGTGTAGTCTATGTGTGTGTGTGTAGTCCATGTCAGTGTGATGTTTACATGTGTGTCATCAATGTTTGTGTGTTGTTTACATGTGTGTATGTCGTCTGTGTGTGTGTAGTCAACACATGTGTGATGTCCATGTGTATTTGTTATCTATGTGCGTGTTTTTCATCTGTGTGTTGTCCATGTGTCATCTTTTTCTGTGTGTGTTTCATCAATTTGTCGTGTGTGTATTATCTGTGTGTTTGTTATCCATGTGTCGACTATATCTGTGTGTCGTGTGTGTGTGTGTTTTATCTATGTGTGTGTGTTTTTTTTCATGTGTGGTCTGTGTGTGCGTGTGTGTGTTGTCATTAAAAGAGGGTTTTGTGAAACCAATCTCCACGACCCTGGAGAGCTGGGAACAAGCAGAACATGCCATCTGAGAAACCCTTGATGTTCCTGAGCCAGAGTGATCTTCACGTGTTTCCAGCTAGAAAAACAAAGAAACTTCTTCTGAGATGAAAGCTCTGCTCCGACGCTCCGGCTCTCACTCTGGCGCAGGAACACGTCAGAGCTCTGAGTGAAAGAAGACAAGAGAACACGTTCTTCTCGTACGTTTGTATTTTTGCTTCCACGCGTCTCACAACAGACATTATTTACACTGGAATGAAACTGTTGCTTCTGTAAGAAAGAGTTTGGGGGGAACTTGAAGAAACAAATGAGTGACCATAGGGGGCGCTAACCAGAGCCGTAGTATCAAAACCTCACACACACAATATTTACATCAAGATCACATCTTGGAGCTGCTGCAGCTACACAAACACATTTGACACAATCAGAGTTTATAGACGACGAGTCCTTCAAACGACCTTGAGTTCAAACCAACGACTCGTGGTGTCGCGACACAAACATGAACCGACAACATCGACACAAATGTTTGCTCAACACTTCAGTTTCAAACCCACAACTCTATTAGCAGCTTTAGCATTAGCATTAGCATTAGCTTGAACGTCTCTTCCCGTCGGATTCGTACGATTTAACGCTCGAATCGTCACATTTTCATCCGTTTGTGTCGAGAGTCGTCGTCATGGAAACATTCAAGTCATGTGACGACACATTGTTGGTATAAACAATAAATAATAAAACCGATCGAGGATCAATTTCGTTGCTACATTTGAGCGACGTCGTGACTCCGCCTCCGCACGTGACCTTTGAACCAGGAAGTGAAAACCTTATTATATTTGTTTATTCACAGTCTTTTAAAAAAACAAACAAATATCTGTGGCTTTAGTGTTTCTGTATTTACAGTTAAATGAGGCGATAAATATCTGATCATAAATACTCGACTACTCTGGTCTGGAAAGTGCGACGCGTCGACACGGACGGCAACGCTTCGCTCGCGGTGCGTTCAAGTGCAGTTCGGGAAGATGGAGCTGAAAGCCAACCTATGAGGAGTCAATAAATATTGTGGATGAAAAGACGACGTTTGAACGTTAATAAATATTTAAAGGACACTTTTGAAGAAACAAAGTCATAACATTAAAGATCAAGAAAACTATTAAAAATATGGTTTAAAATCTTTTTTTTCTTTTTAGCTCTTTTGATTGACAGAGACTCTCGTGCTGTTGCCGTCCGTGTGAACTTAAGGAATCTCTCCGGTGTGTAACTGGAGTGTGTGTGTGTGTGTGTGTGTGAGTGTGTGAGTCTGAGTAAGTTTGTGTGCGTATGAATTTTTATGTGTATGTGTGTGTGAATGTATGTTAATGAGTGTGTGTGTATGAGTGTGTGTATGTGTGTTAAAGAGAGTGTGTGTATGAGTGGGTGTGTATGTGTGTGTGTGTTTGTGTATGAGTGGGTGTGTATGTGTTTGAGTGTGAGTGTGTTAATGTGAGTGTGTGTGTGAGTGGGTGTGTATGTGTGTGTGTGTGTGTGTGTATGAGTGGGTGTGTATGTGTTTGAATGCGTGTTATTGTGTGTGTGTACGTGTGTTAATGAGTGTGTGTGAGTGTGTTTGTGAGTGTGTGTGTGTGTGTATGTGTGTGTGTTATTGTGTGTATGTGTTCATGAGTGTGTGTGTGTGTGTTAATGTGAGCGTATGTGTCTTAATTTTTTTTTTGAGTGGTGTGTATGTGTGTTAATGTGAGCGTATGTGTGTTAATGTGTGTGTGTGTGTGTATGAGTGGGTGTGTGTATGTGTGTTATTGTGTGTGTGACCATGTCACCTGCCAGCACCAGTAAGTTCAACCTGAAGAACTGCTGACTCAGGTTCTTTGAGAGTGATGTGTCACTCTTCTTCTCTTCTTCTTCCCTTCTTCTTCCTCTTCTTCCTCCTCTTCTTCCTCCTCCTCCTCCTCATCTTCGTCTTCATCCTTGAATTCAAAGTACTCCAGCTCGTCATCGGACCTGTCCTCCAGCAGCTCCTCGTCCTCCTCCAGCAGCTCCTCCACGTCCCTGTCGTCCTCGTAGGAGCTGATGGGCGAGTACTGTGGGAGGGCGAACATGTCGGGCGAGTCCGGCGGGGGGGCCACGGGGATCGTGATGGGGACGGAAAACGAAGCCGAGTCGGGAGCCTCCGGCGCCCTCTTGGGGGCGGGGCCGGCGGGCGGCAGGACGGCCATGCCCAGCCCGGACGTCAACGTTCTGGGCTCCGGCACGAACTCCCGGATCTCGCCCGGCTCCAGCGGGTCGGGGCCGCAGGGGTCGTGCTCGCTGCAGCACAGCGTCCCGTCCAGCTTGGACGCGAACAGGACGCCGTCGCGGTGCTTGTTGCAGCAGGACGTGGGACACATCTGGCAGAAGGACGAGGCTTCTTTCCCGCAGACGTCGCACTGATGCCACGGACACTCCCAGCGACCTGAGGACACAGCAGAGGTCAGCGCCGGCCGGGAGACGCTCGCCCGCGGGACGCACCTGCCGGACGCTTGGTCAGGTTCAGGCAGTCGGCGTGGTAGACTTTAGGGCAGCCGGGCTTCTTGCACGAGACCATCTGTCCGCCGTCGCCGCAGCTGAAGCAGTCGTCCTCGCGCTCCTTCGTCACCACGACCTTCTTCCTGCGGCGCCGACCGCCTCGCCTCAGCTTACGGTTCTTGTCGTCGGACGGCGGGTTGTTCTGGGTCAGAAGCAAGTTTGCTTGAGATTAGCTCGACACGAATTTACGATTGTGCCGAGTCATGATGTCAACATTTACGATCGTGTCGAGTCATGATGTCAACATTTACGATCGTGCCGAGTCATGATGTCAACATTTAAGATCGTGCCGAGTCATGATGTCGACATTTAAGATCGTGCCGAGTCATGACGTCAACATTTACGATCGTGCCGAGTCATGATGTCAACATTTAAGATCGTGCCGAGTCATGACGTCAACATTTAAGATCGTGCCGAGTCATGACGTCAACATTTACGATCGTGCCGAGTCATGATGTCAACATTTAAGATCGTGCCGAGTCATGATGTCAACATTTAAGATCGTGCCGAGTCATGACGTCAACATTTACGATCGTGCCGAGTCATGATGTCAACATTTAAGATCGTGCCGAGTCATGATGTCAACATTTAAGATCGTGCCGAGTCATGACGTCGACATTTAAGATCGTGCCGAGTCATGACGTCAACATTTACGATCGTGTCGAGTCATGATGTCAACATTTACGATCGTGTCGAGTCATGACGTCAACATTTACGATCGTGCCGAGTCATGACGTCAACATTTACGATCGTGCCGAGTCATGATGTCAACATTTACGATCGTGTCGAGTCATGACGTCAACATTTACGATCGTGCCGAGTCATGACGTCAACATTTAAGATCGTGTCGAGTCATGATGTCAACATTTAAGATCGTGCCGAGTCATGACGTCAACATTTAAGATCGTGTCGAGTCATGATGTCAACATTTAAGATCGTGCCGAGTCATGATGTCAACATTTACGATCGTGTCGAGTCATGATGTCAACATTTACGATCGTGCCGAGTCATGACGTCAACATTTAAGATCGTGTCGAGTCATGATGTCAACATTTACGATCGTGTCGAGTCATGATGTCAACATTTAAGATCGTGCCGAGTCATGACGTCAACATTTAAGATCGTGCCGAGTCATGACGGCAACATTTACGATCGTGCCGAGTCATGACGGCAACATTTAAGATCGTGCCGAGTCATGACGTCAACATTTACGATCGTGCCGAGTCATGATGTCAACATTTACGATCGTGTCGAGTCATGACGTCAACATTTAAGATCGTGTCGAGTCATGACGGCAACATTTAAGATCGTGCCGAGTCATGACGGCAACATTTACGATCGTGCCGAGTCATGACGGCAACATTTAAGATCGTGCCGAGTCATGATGTCAACATTTACGATCGTGCCGAGTCATGACGTCAACATTTACGATCGTGCCGAGTCATGATGTCAACATTTACGATCGTGTCGAGTCATGATGTCAACATTTACGATCGTGTCGAGTCATGACGTCAACATTTACGATCGTGTCGAGTCATGACGTCAACATTTACGATCGTGCCGAGTCATGATGTCAACATTTACGATCGTGCCGAGTCATGATGTCAACATTTACGATCGTGCCGAGTCATGACGTCAACATTTACGATCGTGCCGAGTCATGATGTCAACATTTACGATCGTGCCGAGTCATGATGTCAACATTTACGATCGTGCCGAGTCATGATGTCAACATTTACGATCGTGCCGAGTCATGATGTCAACATTTACGATCGTGCCGAGTCATGATGTCAACATTTACGATCGTGCCGAGTCATGATGTCAACATTTACGATCGTGTCGAGTCATGATGTCAACATTTACGATCGTGCCGAGTCATGACGTCAACATTTACGATCGTGCCGAGTCATGACGTCAACATTTACGATCGTGTCGAGTCATGACGTCAACATTTACGATCGTGCCGAGTCATGATGTCAACATTTACATTGTGCCGAGTCATGATGTCAACATTTACGATCGTGCCGAGTCATGATGTCAACATTTACGATCGTGCCGAGTCATGATGTCAACATTTACGATCGTGCCGAGTCATGACGTCAACATTTACGATCGTGCCGAGTCATGATGTCAACATTTACGATTGTGCCGAGTCATGATGTCAACATTTACGATTGTGCCGAGTCATGATGTCAACATTTACGATTGTGCCGAGTCATGATGTCAACATTTACGATCGTGCCGAGTCATGATGTCAACATTTAAGATTCGTGCCGATGGCGTCAACATTTACATTGTGTCAAGTCATGACGTCAACATTTACGATTGTGTCGAGTCATGACGTCAACATTTACGATCGTGCCGAGTCATGACGTCAACATTTACGATCGTGCCGAGTCATGATGTCAACATTTACATCGTGCCGAGTCATGATGTCAACATTTAAGATCGTGCCGAGTCATGATGTCAACATTTAAGATCGTGTCGAGTCATGATGTCAACATTTAAGATCGTGCCGAGTCATGACGTCAACATTTACGATCGTGCCGAGTCATGATGTCAACATTTACGATCGTGCCGAGTCATGACGTCAACATTTACGATCGTGCCGAGTCATGACGTCAACATTTACGATCGTGCCGAGTCATGATGTCAACATTTACGATCGTGCCGAGTCATGATGTCAACATTTACGATCGTGCCGAGTCATGACGTCAACATTTACGATCGTGTCGAGTCATGACGTCAACATTTACGATTGTGCCAAGTCATGACGTCAACATTTACGATCGTGCCGAGTCATGATGTCATGATGTCGAGTCATAACATTTACATCGTGCCGAGTCATGATGTCAACATTTACGATCGTGTCGAGTCATGATGTCAACATTTACGATCGTGCCGAGTCATGACGTCAACATTTACGATCGTGTCGAGTCATGACGTCAACATTTACGATCGTGTCGAGTCATGATGTCAACATTTACGATCGTGTCGAGTCATGATGTCAACATTTACGATCGTGCCGAGTCATGACGTCAACATTTACGATCGTGCCGAGTCATGACGTCAACATTTACGATCGTGCCGAGTCATGATGTCAACATTTACGATCGTGCCGAGTCATGACGTCAACATTTACGATCGTGCCGAGTCATGACGTCAACATTTACGATCGTGCCGAGTCATGATGTCAACATTTACGATCGTGCCGAGTCATGACGTCAACATTTACGATCGTGCCGAGTCATGACGTCAACATTTTCATCGTGCCGAGTCATGATGTCAACATTTACGATCGTGCCGAGTCATGACTTCAACATTTACGATCGTGCCGAGTCATGACTTCAACATTTACGATCGTGCCGAGTCATGATGTCAACATTTACGATCGTGCCGAGTCATGACGTCAACATTTACGATCGTGCCGAGTCATGATGTCAACATTTACGATCGTGCCGAGTCATGACTTCAACATTTACGATCGTGCCGAGTCATGATGTCAACATTTATCTGCCGTCATGATGTCAACATTTACGATCGTGTCGAGTCATGACGGCAACATTTATGATCGTGTCGAGTCATGACTTCAACATTTACGATCGTGCCGAGTCATGACTTCAACATTTACGATCGTGCCGAGTCATGATGTCAACATTTACGATCGTGCCGAGTCATGACGTCAACATTTACGATCGTGCCGAGTCATGATGTCAACATTTACGATCGTGCCGAGTCATGACGTCAACATTTACGATCGTGCCGAGTCATGATGTCAACATTTACGATCGTGCCGAGTCATGATGTCAACATTTACGATCGTGCCGAGTCATGATGTCAACATTTACGATCGTGCCGAGTCATGACGTCAACATTTACGATCGTGCCGAGTCATGATGTCAACATTTACGATCGTGCCGAGTCATGATGTCAACATTTACGATCGTGCCGAGTCATGATGTCAACATTTACGATCGTGCCGAGTCATGACGTCAACATTTACGATCGTGCCGAGTCATGATGTCAACATTTACGATCGTGTCGAGTCATGATGTCAACATTTTCATTGTGCCGAGTCATGCTGATGTTACAAGATTTAAAATTTTGAATAAACTTTAACTAAATAAATATGTATTGTTTGGAAATTATTTTAATTCAACAATTTGTTTATTGAAAGACTGAATTTTTTTTGTTGGTCACATGATCATCAGTTTGGATCAAAGATCCAGTAGCTCTGAGCTCTGTTGGTTTTGTCTGGTGAGTCTATTATAACAACATTTACATTGAAATTAAAATACTATGAATTAAAATATATTGAATTTAAAACATTTATTTTTGAATAATAATATTAAACTGTGTTAATTTTTTTTAAATTCATTTAAAAAATATATATATTTAATGAAATTATTGTTTTAAATCAAAGTCAACCTTTTAAAAATGATTTACTTCAATTATTTTAAAACAATTGAAATCAATAATAACCATAATATTATCGGGGTCAAAGGTCGGACGACACAATAAAATTCATCTCAGATAAAATGATCATTAAAATGGAAAACTTTTAAACTTCAGACTCAACATGTGATTGAGTAAAAATAAACATGGACGGATGACTCTAACGACCTTCATAGATCAAAGGTCAAAGGTCGACGCTCACCTTCGGTCTGACGCCCAAGAAGCCGCTGCAGTTGGAGGCTCCACATTTACACACCGTCTTGCCGTTTCCCAAACACTCCAGGTTGTAGTTGAAGGTCAGCTCCGTTCCTGAAGGTCGAGCCAAGGTCATGATGTCATCAGGTCACATGATTCCAACACGTTTGATTGTGTTAACATAACAACAACTTTATTGACGCTACACACTCACACAAACATGTTTGTGAAGGTGATTGGACCACAAGTTACAACATCAACCAATGGGACGCTTTCTTTGTCATAAGCTCCGCCCACTGAGTGGAGCATTGAGAGATTTGATTGGACGAGAGGATGGAGTTCAAACCTGCTGCGACGTCCACCAGCGCGAACAGTCCGACTCTGGTGTCTCCGCTCACCGTCCACTTCTGCGTCTCACAGTTGGGTTGACAGCAGTGGTTCATGAACCGGGCTTCGTTCCCCTTCGGCCCGGCGTCGATGATCCGGTCCTGGAGCCGCAAGAACACAACAATGTCATGACGTCAACATTTACGATCGTGCCGAGTCATGATGTCAACATTTACGATCGTGCCGAGTCATGATGTCAACATTTACGATCGTGCCGAGTCATGATGTCAACATTTACGATCGTGCCGAGTCATGATGTCAACATTTACGATTGTGCAGTCATGATGTCAACATTTAAGATCGTGCCGATGTGATCGTCAACATTTAAGGTCGTGCCGAGTCATGATGTCAACATTTACGATCGTGCCGAGTCATGATGTCAACATTTACGATGATCGTGCCGAGTCATGATGTCAACATTTACGATCGTGCCGAGTCATGATGTCAACATTTACGATCGTGCCGAGTCATGATGTCAGACATTTACGATCGTGCCGAGTCATGATGTCAACATTTACGATCGTGCCGAGTCATGTCAACATTTACGATCGTGCTGAGGTCAACATTTACGATCGTGCCGAGTCATGATGTCAACATTTACGATCGTGCCGAGTCATGATGTCAACATTTACGATCGTGCCGAGAGTCATGATGTCAACATTTACGATCGTGCCGAGTCATGATGTCAACATTTACGATCGTGCCGAGTCATGATCGTCAACATTTACGATCGTGTCGAGTCATGATGTCAACATTTAAGATCGTGCCGAGTCATGATGTCAACATTTAGCAACATTTAAGATCGTGCCGAGTCATGACGTCAACATTTAAGATTAGGCGAGTCATGATGTCAACATTTAAGATCGTGTCGAGTCATGATGTCAACAGATCGTGCCGAGTCATGACGCACATTTGATCGTGTCGAGTCATGCCATTTAGATGTGATGTCAACATTTACGATCGTGCCGAGTCATGCATGTCACATTTACGATCGTGCGAGGTCATGATGTCAACATTTACGATCGTGTCGAGTCATGATGTCAACATTTACGATCGTGCCGAGTCATGATGTCAACATTTAAGATCGTGCCGAGTCATGATGTCAACATTTAAGATCGTGTCACATTTACGATGGAGTCATGATGTCAGCATTTACGATCGTGTCGAGTCATGACGTCAACATTTACGACGTTCGAGTCATGATGTCAACATTTAAGATCGTGTCGAGTCATGATGTCAACATTTACGATCGTGTCAGTTATGGTCAGATGTCAACATTTAAGTTGTGCCGAGTCATGATGTCAACATTTAAGATCGTGCCGGGTCGTGTCAACATTTAAGATGTGCCGAGTCACGGCGACAGATCGTGCCGAGTCATGATGTCAACATTTAAGATCGTGCCGAGTCATGATGTCAACATTTAAGATCGTGTCGAGTCATGATGTCAACATTTAAGATCGTGCCGAGTCATGATGTCAACATAAACACAACAATGTAGTCCAACCTTGTCCAGGGTCAGCATGTAGAAGTTCCCGATGTCGTGCTCCTGAGCGTGTCGGATCCTGGCGCGACACTCCTCCTCGTCGATGACCTCGCCCACGTACTCGCTGACGAACTGACCCTGAGGAGGAGACGCGTGACCCGTGAGACCCGTGAGACCCGTGAGACCCGTGAGACCCGCCGTCCTCCCCGTGACGCCGCGTGTCGTGGTTACCTTCTTGATGTCGTGGACGCAGCGCAGACCCCAGCCCCGAGACAGCGTCCTGAAGATCTCCACGCGGCTGTACTGACGCAGGCTGAAGGCCTGGTTCTGACAGCGCTCGCCCGCCGGACACACCTGTCGGGTCACAGTCGAGAGGTGTGTTCTAGTCCGCTGTGTCAGCTCGGTCGGTGCAAGAACGGAGCAGCAACTGACACTAAACCCTTTTCATTTTTCTCTTTTTAAATAATTTAATTCAATAATTTCAATATTAAAAGGTTGAATATTTTAATCATTTAAGTCAATTAAAAATGAATTATTTGACTTTTTAATCTTATTCTGAAACTCAAATAATTGAAAACTATTTTTTTCTAAATTAAATGTTTTCTTTCCAAATGCTTGCCTTTAAAATCAATATAAAAATGTTCTGATCGTGATCAAGTAGTTCTGTACTTTTTAAATACTTCAAATGATAAAGAATACAATTTAAAACATTTATTAAGTGATTGTAATGAATATCGATTAATAAAATCATTTACTTAAATTGAATTATTGTTTCAAATCTTGTTTAAAAAAAACAAACCTTTCAGTTGAACTGACTCAGAACATTCTGAAGGTGTCACGGTCGTCATGGTTACCTGAGGGTGACACTCGTACAGCAACATGCGGTTGATACACTCCGAGTCCATCCCGCACGGGTTCTCGTCCGACGCCTTGCAGTTGCAGCGCGGGATCTCGGCGAGGTCGGCCGTGATGATCTGGACCTTCCCGATGGGTCGGTTGACCTGCGACAGAGACCGCGTGAGGCTCGACCTTCGCTCGACCTTGGCCCGACCTCTGTGTGACCTCTGACCTTGATGTGTTTGTAGGGCGGCGGCTTGCGGTCGTTCTTGCGATCCTCCTGCAGCTGACGCAGCTCCTTCTCCGCCTGCAGCTCACGGAAGCGAACGGCGGCTTCTTCCAAAGCTGCGCAGGAAACATCAACGATCAATAAAAAAAATATTAAGTAAGTAAGTTAGTAACCTTTATTTATATAGTGCTTTTCCAGACCAGGGTCACAAAGCGCTTAAACAATCAAAACAATAGTCAATAAAGTATATAATTTAAAGATCAAGATAAAACAGTGACACTTGTGTTATCAATAAAACAGTGACACCTTTGCGATCAATAAAACAGTGACACGTGTGCGATCAATAAAACAGTGACACGTGTGTGATCAATAAAATAGTGACACGTGTGCGATCAATAAAACAGTGACACGTGTGCGATCAATAAAACAGTGACACGTGTGCGATCAATAAAATAGTGACACCTTTGCGATCAATAAAACAGTGACACGTGTGCGATCAATAAAACGGTGACACCTTTTGCGATCAATAAAACAGTGACACGTGTGCGATCAATAAAACAGTGACACCTTTGCGATCAATAAAACAGTGACACGTGTGCGATCAATAAAAACAGTGACACGTGTGCGATCAATAAAATAGTGACACCATTGCGATCAATAAAACAGTGACACTTGTGTTATCAATAAAACAGTGACACGTGTGCGGTCAATAAAACAGTGACACGTGTGTGATCAATAAAATAGTGACACCTTTGCCATCAATAAAACAGTGACACTTGTGTTATCAATAAAACAGTGACACGTGTGCAATCAATAAAACAGTGACACTTGTGTTATCAATAAAACAGTGACACGTGTGCGATCAATAAAACAGTGACACGTGTGCGATCAATAAAACAGTGACACGTGTGCGATCAATAAAACAGTGACACGTGTGGGTCCATAAAAACAGTGACACGTGTGCGATCAATAAAACAGTGACACGATCAATAAAACAGTGACACGTGTGCGATCCATAAAACAGTGACACGTGTGCGATCCATAAAACAGTGACACGTGTGCGATCAATAAAACAGTGACACGTGTGCGATCAATAAAACAGTGACACGTGTGCGATCCATAAAACAATGACACAAGTGCAATCAATAAAACAGTGACACGTGTGCGATCCATAAAACAGTGACACGTGTGCGATCAATAAAACAGTGACATGTGTGCGATCAATAAAACAGTGACACTTGTGTTATCAATAAAACAGTGACACGTGTGCGATCAATAAAACAGTGACACTTGTGTTATCAATAAAACAGTGACACGTGTGCGATCCATAAAACAATGACACGTGTGAAACAGTGACACGTGTGCGATCCATAAAACAGTGACACATGTGCGATCCATAAAACAGTGACACTTGTGCAATAAAACAGTGACACGTGTGCAATCAATAAAACAGTGACACGTGTGCAATCAATAAAACAGTGACACGTGTGCGATCCATAAAACAGTGACACGTGTGCGATCAATAAAACAGTGACACGTGTGCGATCCATAAAACAGTGACATGTGTGCGATCAATAAAATAGTGACACCTTTGCGATCAATAAAACAGGGACACCTGTGCGATCAATAAAATAGTGACACCTTTGCGATCAATAAAACAGTGACACGTGTGCGATCAATAAAACTGTGACACGTGTGCGATCAATAAAACAGTGACACGTGTGCGATCCATAAAACAGTGACACGTGTGCGATCCATAAAACAGTGACACGTGTGCGATCAATAAAACAGTGACACGTGTGCGATCCATAAAACAGTGACACGAGTGCGATCAATAAAACAGTGACACGTGTGCGATCCATAAAACAGTGACACGTGTGCGATCAATAAAACAGTGACACGTGTGCGATCCATAAAACAGTGACACGTGTGCGATCAATAAAACAGTGACACGAGTGCGATCCATAAAACAGTGACACGTGTGCGATCAATAAAACAGTGACACGAGTGCGATCAATAAAACAGTGACACGTGTGCGATCAATAAAACAGTGACACGTGTGCGATCCATAAAACAGTGACACGAGTGCGATCCATAAAACAGTGACACGTGTGCGATCCATAAAACAGTGACACGAGTGCGATCCATAAAACAGTGACACGTGTGCGATCAATAAAACAGTGACACGTGTGCGATCCATAAAACAGTGACACGAGTGCGATCAATAAAACAGTGACACGTGTGCGATCCATAAAACAGTGACACGTGTGTCAATAAAACAGTGACACGTGTGCGATCCATAAAACAGTGACACGAGTGCGATCCATAAAACAGTGACACGTGTGCGATCCATAAAACAGTGACACGAGTGCGATCCATAAAACAGTGACACGTGTGCGATCAATAAAACAGTGACACGTGTGCGATCCATAAAACAGTGACACGAGTGCGATCAATAAAACAGTGACACGTGTGCGATCCATAAAACAGTGACACGTGTGCGATCAATAAAACAGTGACACGTGTGCGATCCATAAAACAGTGACACGTGTGCGATCAATAAAACAGTGACACGAGTGCGATCAATAAAACAGTGACACGTGTGCGATCAATAAAACAGTGACACGTGTGCGATCAATAAAACAGTGACACGAGTGCGATCCATAAAACAGTGACACGTGTGCGATCAATAAAACAGTGACACGTGTGCGATCAATAAAACAGTGACACGAGTGCGATCCATAAAACAGTGACACGTGTGCGATCAATAAAACAGTGACACGTGTGCGATCAATAAAACAGTGACACGTGTGCGATCCACTGTAAAACAGTGACACGTGTGCGATCAATAAAACAGGAAGCATAAAACAGTGACACGTGTGCGATCAATAAAACAGTGACACGTGTGCGATCAATAAAACAGTGACACGTGTGCGATCAATAAAACAGTGACACGTGTGCGATCCATAAAACAATGACACGTGTGCGATCCATAAAACAGTGACACGTGTGCGATCAATAAAACAGTGACACGTGTGCGATCAATAAAACAGTGACACGTGTGCGATCAATAAAACAGTGACACGTGTGCGATCAATAAAACAGTGACACGTGTGCGATCCATAAAACAGTGACACGTGTGCGATCAATAAAACAGTGACACGAGTGCGATCAATAAAACAGTGACACGTGTGCGATCCATAAAACAGTGACACGTGTGCGATCCATAAAACAGTGACACGTGTGCGATCAATAAAACAGTGACACGTGTGCGATCCATAAAACAGTGACACGTGTGCGATCAATAAAACTGTGACACGTGTGCGATCAATAAAACAGTGACACGTGTGCGATCAATAAAACAGTGACACGTGTGCGATCCATAAAATAGTGACACGTGTGCGATCAATAAAACTGTGACACGTGTGCGATCAATAAAACTGTGACACGTGTGCGATCCATAAAACAGTGACACGTGTGCGATCAATAAAACAGTGACACGTGTGCGATCAATAAAACAGTGACACGTGTGCGATCAATAAAACAATGACACGTGTGCGATCAATAAAACAGTGACACGTGTGCGATCCATAAAACAGTGACACGTGTGCGATCAATAAAACAGTGACACGAGTGCGATCAATAAAACAGTGACACGTGTGCGATCCATAAAACAGTGACACGTGTGCGATCCATAAAACAGTGACACGTGTGCGATCAATAAAACAGTGACACGTGTGCGATCCATAAAACAGTGACACGTGTGCGATCCATAAAACAGTGACACGTGTGCGATCAATAAAACAGTGACACGTGTGCGATCAATAAAACAGTGACACGTGTGCGATCCATAAAATAGTGACACGTGTGCGATCCATAAAACAGTGACACGTGTGCGATCAATAAAACAGTGACACGTGTGCGATCCATAAAACAGTGACACGTGTGCGATCAATAAAACAGTGACACGTGTGCGATCCATAAAACAGTGACACGTGTGCGATCAATAACACTTCCGTACCTCTCCTGTAGATGGCGTCCACACCTTTGCCCATCTTCTCGCGGCTGTTGGCGTCCACGTCCATATAAGGGAAGACTCGCGCCTGATAGGTCCACAGGTAGTCGTTGGAGCCGAAGAAGTGAACAGGAAACTCCCCGACGTCGTGTCTCATCCTCTGGATGTTCTCCGGGATGGCCTTGGGGTGACTGACCTCTGCTGGCCACCAGCGGTAACGACCCACCTTCACCCACAGGATGTCCTTGACCCGCGGCCTCTTCCCGGCCCGGCAGTCGTTGCAGAACCAGCTTCCTTTGGGCATCTCCATGTTCAGACACTCGCGGTGGAAGGCGGCGGGACACGACTCGCAGCACAGCAGGCTGCCCCCTGCAGGAGCGGAGGAGCAGGTGCGTCACTAATGGTTCGTCGTTGACACACAATCATTGATAAAGTGTTTATTTAAATGTTAACATTATCTTGGCTTTGTTCAGCTGAACATTCACCCTCAGTCTTGTTGCTAATGCTAGTTAGCTAACTCGTGTTATGCTAACTTTTCCAACTCATGCTAATTATTCTTACTTATAGTAAATATGATAACACATGCAAGCTCATGTTAACTATGCTAGCTCATGGCAACTATTGTAGCCCATTCTAACTAATGCTAACTATGCTAAATGATGCCAACTCTTCTAACTCATGCTAACTCTGCTAGCTCATGCTAACTATTCTAACTCATGCCAACTATGCTCAATGATGCTAACTCTTCTAACTCATGCTAACTCTTCTATATCATGCTACCTCATGCTAACTCATGCTTACTATTCTAACTCATGCCAACTATGCTCAATGATGCTAACTCTTGCTAACTCTTCTATATCATGCTACATCATGCTAACGCTGTTGCTCATGCTAACTATTATAACTCATGCTAACTCTTCTATATCATGCTTACTATTCTAACTCATGCCAACTATGCTCAATGATGCTAACTCTTCTAACTCATGCTAACTCTTCTATATCATGCTACCTCATGCTAACTATTATAACTCATGCTAACTATGCTCTGCGTGAAGAGACGACTTCAGTAATCGATGAAAGTTGAAGTTCAAATAAATAATAACACTTTAAAGTTTTCATTTGTGTTTTCCGTTTTTTTGGTGCGTTTTTGTTCGATTAAGCAAATAAAAAACAATAAAAGAAACTTAGAGTTTGTAAATAAATAATATGAATTCAAAGTTTTTTTCTTCTAGTCAAACACTGACCTTTAGTTCCGACAACAAATTAGTTTTTTAACCTTTTCTTCACAACAGACCAGATTAATGTTATTTTGACCTTCAGATGAAAATAAATGTGTTTTATTATAAGTAACATTTAGAGACGAGTCACAGACGAGTCACAGACGAGTCACAGACGAGTCACAGGCGAGTCACAGACGAGTCACAGACGAGTCACAGACGAGTCACAGGCGAGTCACAGACGAGTCACAGACGAGTTGGACGAGTCACAGACGAGTCACAGACGAGTCACAGACGAGTCACAGACGAGTCACAGACGAGTCACAGACGAGTCACAGACGAGTCACAGACGAGTCACAGACGAGTCACAGACGAGTCACAGACGAGTCACAGACGAGTCACAGACGAGTCACAGGCGAGTCACAGACGAGTCACAGACGAGTCACAGACGAGTCACAGACGAGTCACAGACGAGTCACAGACGAGTCACAGACGAGTCACAGACGAGTCACAGACGAGTCACAGACGAGTCACAGACGAGTCACAGACGAGTCGGACGAGTCACAGACGAGTCGGACGAGTCACAGACGAGTCACAGACGAGTCACAGACGAGTCACAGACGAGTCACAGACGAGTCACAGACGAGTCACAGACGAGTCACAGACGAGTCACAGACGAGTCAGACGAGTCACAGACGAGTCACAGACGAGTCACAGACGAGTCACAGACGAGTCACAGACGAGTCGGACGAGTCACAGACGAGTCACAGACGAGTCACAGACGAGTCACAGACGAGTCACAGACGAGTCACAGACGAGTCACAGACGAGTCACAGACAAGTCGGACGAGTCACAGACGAGTCACAGACGAGTCAGACGAGTCACAGACGAGTCACAGACGAGTCACAGACGAGTCACAGACGAGTCGGACGAGTCACAGACAAGTCGGACGAGTCACAGACGAGTCACAGACGAGTCACAGACGAGTCACAGACGAGTCACACATGAGTCAGACGAGTCACAGACGAGTCACACAGACGAGTCGGATGAGTCACAGACGAGTCGGACAAGTCACAGACGAGTCACACGAGTCCAGACGAGTCACACACGAGTCCAGACGAGTCACAGACGAAGTCACAGACGAGTCACAGACGAGTCACAGACGAGTCGAACTGAGTCACAGACGAGTCAGACGAAGGTCACAGACGAGTCACAGACAGACGAGTCACAGACGAAGTCACAGACGAGTCAGTCGGACGAGTCACAGAGTCAGACGAGTCACAGACGAGTCACAGACGAAGTCACAGACGAAGTCACAGACGAACCAGTCACAGACGAGTCACAGACGAGTCACAGACGAGTCACAGACGAGTCACAGACGAGTCACAGACGAGTCCGGACGAGTCGGACGAGTCGGACGAGTCACAGACGAGTCACAGACGAGTCACAGACGAGTCACAGATGAGTCACAGACTGATCTCACGTCTTCAGACATTAATAATGGATAACAGATTACGACGCTAACAATCTTGGTTCCGGTCACGGGTTCGAGTCCCGGGACGGAGCGTCTTGCTCGTGGACTCGTACCTTCGGTGCAGACGAAGCACCAGCTGACGTTGACGTGCTCGTGGTTCTTGACGCCGCGGCGAGCGCTGAAGTGGTTCGGACAGATCATGCTGTTGTTGGACAGAACCAGGCAGCCGGACGCCATGCACAGGTCCGAGGCGTGGTACGCCACCGGGCAGCGCACGCAGCGCACCAGTCGACCTGCGGGGGAACAAGAACGCCAGTTGAGGACCGGGGGGGGAACCGTGGCGGGGTCAGAGGTCACCTCTGGTCATGGAGGCGCTGTTGGGGTTGGCGATGAAGCAGGTCAGACACACGTGGATGGAGCATCGGAAGCCTCGGGCGACCGGCGCCGTGGGGGCGAAGGCGGCGACGCACTCGCCGTGGTAGAACTTGCCGCACACCGGGATCATGCAGCGCCGCACGTCCTCGCCGCGCTTCTTGCACACGAAGCAGGTGTGGATCCCTGCAGGTGAAGCTGGATCAGTGACCAGGGTCACGGTCAGGGTCACGGCGGCGGCTCGGGGTCAACTTGCCTGATTTACACTCCGGACACACAAACTTCCCTCGCGGCGCCTCGGCCAGAGAGATGCACGCCAGGTGGAAGGCGCCGCAACACTGACCCTCGCACAGCAGCAGCTCGCCGCTCTTCTCGCACACCTGCGGCAGGTGAGACACGTTCACTTCCTGTCCCTCGTATCGTGACAAGAGTCTACGTCGTTGTTCCAGTATTTCTTCAGCAGACGCTGCAGCGACTGTTGCGTTTGGTTCCGTTTATTTGTTTAAAGTCTTTTGATTCTTTTCTAAATGTTGTAAAACATGAACATTTCATAAACAATTGTTGCAACTAAAGGTGTGAAAATATATAAATACATTCATTAATATTCAAGATTTGTTGAAAATATTTTTCTTTTAATCTTAAATTTATTCATTTTTTATCTATTTATATTTTAGTAAATGAACATAAAATATACGGTTTTTATTTACATTTAGATTCAAAATATTCTCAGTGTTTTCTATTTTTTTGTGTTGTAATTAAACTTCCGGCCTCTAGATGGCAGCCGTCGATACGTCCTCCACAGCTAGAGGAAGAATGATGACTGAGGACGAGAGGATACAGTAAGTCCAGGAGCTTTTAAAGCTAATGTTTGGTGTTGTGATAGTTTACTTGACTCTCAAAATATGTCCAGAGTCAAGTACTGGACAATACTACACATATATACTTGTTACTACACTATCACAACATCAGAGTCAAGTACTGGACAATACTACACATATATACTTGTTACTACACTATCACAACACCAGAGTCAAGTACTGGACAATACTACACATATATCCTTGTTACTACACTATCACAACACCAGAGTCAAGTACTGGACAATACTACACATATATACTTGTTACTACACTATCACAACACCAGAGGCAAGTACTGGACAATACTACACATATATACTTGTTACTACACTATCACAACACCAGAGTCAAGTACTGGACAATACTACACATATATACTTGTTACTACACTATCACAACACCAGAGTCAAGTACTGGACAATACTACACATATATACTTGTTACTACACCTATAACAACACCAGAGTCAAGTACTGGACAATACTACACATATATACTTGTTACTACACCTATAACAACACCAGAGTCAAGTACTGGACAATACTACACATATATACTTGTTACTACACTATCACAACACCAGAGTCAAGTACTGGACAATACTACACATATATACTTGTTACTACACTATCACAACACCAGAGTCAAGTACTGGACAATACTAAACATATATACTTGTTACTACACTATCACAACACCAGAGTCAAGTACTGGACAATACTACACATATATCCTTGTTACTATACTATCACAACACCAGAGTCAAGTACTGGACAATACTACACATATATCCTTGTTACTACACTATCACAACACCAGAGTCAAGTACTGGACAATACTACACATATATCCTTGTTACTACACTATCACAACACCAGAGTCAAGTACTGGACAATACTACACATATATCCTTTTTACTACACTATCACAACATCAGAGTCAAGTACTGGACAATACTACACATATATACTTGTTACTACACTATAACAACACCAGAGTCAAGTACTCCACAATACTACACATATATCCTTGTTACTACACTATCACAACACCAGAGTCAAGTACTGGACAATACTACACATATATACTTGTTACTACACTATCACAACACCAGAGTCAAGTACTGGACAATACTACACATATATACTTGTTACTACACTATCACAACACCAGAGTCAAGTACTCCACAATACTCCACATATATACTTGTTACTACACTATCACCACACCAGAGTCAAGTACTCCACAATACTCCACATAAGTTACTACACTATCATTATACATCATATACTTGTATCGTGAAGGTGAAGATGAGACTAAACCTGGCAGATGTTCTCCTTCATGGACGCTGGTCCACCTCGGTCCCCGATGATCCTCCTGGACGACGAAAGTGCATCATCGCACATGAACATCTCGTCCTTGATGAAGGAGAAACTCTGATCCAAGGTCGTTGTTTCGCTCTGTGACGACACAACAGTAATACAGTAATAACAACATAACAGTAATAACACAGTAACGTATACAGTAACATTACAACATATCAGTAATAACAACACAATAACAACAGTAATACAGTAATAACAACAGTAATACAGTAATAACAACAGTAATACAGTAATAACAACAGTAATACAGTAATAACAACAGTAATAACAACAGTAATACAGTAATAACAACAGTAATACAGTAATAACAACAACAGTAATACAGTAATAACAACAGTAATACAGTAATAACAATGGAACATGTTCTAGAAGAGTTTAGGAAAACAAACCTCAGACTCCACGAAGTCTCTCTTCATCTCTGGATCGTCCAGCTCGTTGGGAGGACCCTCCATGTCTGACGTGTTCTCCTCTGGTCTGAACTCGGCTTCAGCAACAGGGGAGCTCGCAGGCTCTGGTGTCGCGGAGGTTGCTGGTTCAACGCCGGCTGGTTCAAGTGTGGCAGGTTGTGAAGAAACTACTGTCACTTTAGTCTTTTGTTTGGAAGGGAAGGATGGATCTGAAGGAAGAAAGAGTCTTGAATGAAACCAGAACCACACACACGCACACGCACACACACACACACACACACACACACGCACGCACGCACGCACACGCACACGCACACGCACACGCACACACACACACACACACGCACGCACACACACACACACAAATCTGAACCTGAGTCTGTGATGAGATGAGAACTGATCCTCAGAGGCTTGACCTGTAAAACAAACATCAGTCAAGTCCATATGACAACATGATATTAACATATGTAAGTAAGTAATATTTATTTATATAGCGCTTTTCCAGACCAGGGTCACAAAGCGCTTAAACAATCAAAACAATATTCAATAAAGTATATACTTTAAAGGTCAAGATAAAACTGATAACACAACAGGAGTTCCAGAAAATCAAGGAAAATGTTGATGTTTCTTGAAGGAGTCAGTAGATCATCAAACACAGATGTTTCTTGAAGGAGTCAGTAGATCATCAAACACAGATGTTTCTTGAAAGCAAGATCATCAAACACAGATGTTTCTTGAAGGAGTCAGTAGTCATCAAACACATTTTCTTGAAGGAGTCAGAATCATCAAACACACATGTTTCTTGAAGGAGCATAGATCATCAAACACAGATGTTTCTTGAAGGAGTCAGTAGATCATCAAACACAGATGTTTCTTGAAGGAGTCAGTAGATCATCAAACACAGATGTTTCTTGAAGGAGTCAGTAGATCATCAAACACAGAAGTTTCTTGAAGGAGTCAGTAGATCATCAAACACAGATGTTTCTTGAAGGAGTCAGTAGATCATCAAACACAGATGTTTCTTGAAGGAGTCAGTAGATCATCAAACACAAAGAGAGAGAAGATCGTTCCAAAGCTTAGGAGCAACAGCCTGAAAAGATTTCTCTCCTCTGGTCCTGAACCGTGTGCGAGGAACCATCAGTAGATTCTGATCCACAGACCTCAGAGCCCGAGCTGGGGTGTAAGTCTGGATCAGATCACTGATTTTAAAGTTGATCCTGTAAGAAACTGGAAGCCAGTGAAGAGTTTGAAGGAGAAATGTGAGTTCTTCTACTAGAGCGGGTTAGAATTCTGGCTGCAGAGTTTTGTATGAACTGCAGACGAGACGATCCTTCTTGTTAAGACATGAAAACAAACTGTTACAATAGTCCAGACGAGAAGAAACAAACGCATGGATTATAAGATCCAGATCATGTTGTGACAACATTTTCCTAAGTTTAGAGATTTTTCTCAGTTGAAGGAAACAGTTTCTCGTCAATTTTCTTCAGTGTTGAACAAGAGACACGTGTTTATCAAATACAACACCCAGGTTTCTCAGGCTCAGTTTGACAGACTGACCTAAGTCACTGAAGTACTGACTCAACCGTGGAATCGTATCATCAGGAGCAATCACCAGAGTTTTAGTTTTGTCCACATTTAGCTGCAAAGGGTTTTCACTCATTGTTTGATTTCTAGCAAACAATTGACTAAGCTGTTCAGCCTCTGGGGCTCAGTTGGATCAACAGAGCAGTAGAGCTGGATGTCATCAGCAAAAATGTGATAAGAAACATCAGGAAATCTTTGAATGATTTTACTGAGGGGAATCAAGTACAGCAAAAACAATAAAGGACCCAGAACAGAACCTTGAGGGACTCCACACAACAGATCTGCCGATTCAGACCTCATTTGATTGGCAGATACACTAAAACTGCGCCCAGAAAGATAAGATGAGAACCATTCTAACACAGACCCAGACAGTCTTCATCCCTCAGTCTTCTCAGCAGGATCTGGTGATCAACTGTGTCAAAGGCTGAGGACAGATCCAAGAGAACCAGAACAGTAAATTTACCAGAGTCAGCCGACATCATGATGTCACTGGACACTTTCAGTAAAGCTGTCTCCGTAGAGTGATGTTTACTGAAGCCAGGCTGAAACTTCTCATGGAGGTCGCTCTGATCCAGGAACAGCTGCTCAGACACCACCTTCTCCAAGATCTTGGACAAGAAAGGGAGCTTAGAAATAGGCCTGAAATTACTGAGGTCAGTTGGGTCTAAGCCTGGTTTTCTGAGCAGAGGCTCCACAATGGCATGTTTAAATGCATTGGGAAAAACCCCTGTGGAAAGGGAGAGGTTCACCATATTGGTAACCCAGGGGCCAATTACATCAAATACTTTGATAAAAAGCCTACAAGGAAGGACGTCATCTGAGCAAGAGGAGGGTTTCATCTTGTTCACTAGTGCCCAAATATCACCCAAAGATATAGCAGTGAAGGAGGACCAAGAGGAGGAGAGGGGCTCAGAGAGAGGAGAGGTTCCACACAAAGCAGGAGACACAAGAGAATTAATCGTGTCAATCATGTGAATCATGTTAACATGATATTAACATGTTAACATATAACATATGATAACATGATATTAACATGATAACATATGACAACATATGATATTAACATGACAACATATATTTTATTTAGTATTGCTTTGATTATATAAGTGCTTTGTCATCCTGGTCTGGAAAAGACTCTACTAACATAAATTACTTACTTACTTACAACATATGATAACATGATAACAAATAACATACAATAATATTATATTAACGTGACATTAGCATGATATTAACATCAGGGATGTGTATTACAGCTTCATACATGACACGCACTCGTCATGTCGTACCTTCTTCTTTGTGGTGGGAGGAGCTTCGGCTTCAAGACAATACTCCAAAATCTTCTGCGTCGGCTTCCTCTTGCGCTTCTTCTCCAGCTGAGGAACACTTCCTGTGAACATTCATGACAGGTGAACACTTCCTGTGAACGTTCACGTCAGGTGAACACTTCCTGTGAACATTCACGTCAGGTGAACACTTCCTGTGAACGTTCACGTCAGGTGAACACTTCCTGTGAACGTTCACGTCAGTAACACTTCCTGTAACATCATGACAGTACATTCCTTGACGTTCACGTCAGGTGAACACTTCCTGTGAACGTTCACGTCAGGTGAACACTTCCTGTGAACGTTCATGACAGGTGAACACTTCCTGTGAACGTTCACGTCAGGTGAACACTTCCTGGGAACGTTCACGACAGGTGAACACTTCCTGTGAACGTTCACGACAGGTGAACACTTCCTGTGAACGTTCACGACAGGTGAACACTTCCTGTGAACGTTCACGACAGGTGAACACTTCCTGTGAACGTTCACCTGTCCTGAACACTTCCTGGGAACGTTCACGACAGGTGAACTAACTAGGTTCAAATGCTACACGAGCTAACTAGGTTCAAATGCTACACGTGCTAACTGGGTTCAAATGCTACACGTGCTAACTGGGTTCAAATGCTACATGTGCTAACTGGGTTCAAATGCTACATGTGCTAACTGGGTTCAAATGCTACATGTGCTAACTGGGTTCAAATGCTACATGTGCTAACTGGGTTCAAATGCTACACGTGCTAACTAGGTTCAAATGCTACATGTGCTAACTGGGTTCAAATGCTACACGTGCTAACTGGGTTCAAATGCTGCATGTGCTAACTGGGTTCAAATGCTACACGAGCTAACTGGGTTCAAACAGTGAATCTGTGATGACCGTAGACTCTGTCGTTCACTCACGGGCGTCTTTGACGGGACCCTGCGGCGGCGGCAGCTCGGCCTCGGGCGGCGGCGTCAGAGTGTCGATGGACAGAGCTGGACTCTGGTGCGTCAGCGGGACCTCAAGTCTCGCAGCCGCCGCCGAGGACGACGACGCCGAGGTTTCTTCAGGGGGCGGAGTCTGCACTTCAGGAAGTAAACTCAGAGCCTGGTCCACGTTCTTGTCGTCCGGTCCAGCCGTGATGGGAGGAGGAGGAGGAGGAGGAGGAGGAGGAGAGCTCTGAGGAAGGGAGGAAACCTGAGTTAGTTTGACGACGACATGAGTGGAAGGTTTAGTTTCACCTTCTCCAGCTCCAGAGGCTTCTTGCTCTTCTTCTTGGACGTCAAGATGTGCTCGTAGTCTCCGGAACATTCCAGGAGCCTCTTGCTCGGCTTCCGTATCCTCTTGTGAGCTGAAGGTCAGAGAAACAAACTTGATTAATGAATGATTTTCATGAAAAGAGTCGATTATTGGGACACACTTCAGGGACATGTTTCCAGCAGGTTGACTCTAGATACAGTTATTTACTCATCATATGGTCACAGATCATCTGGTCTCACCCGAGGCGTCGTCCTGGCGCAGCTTCAGGCTCATCTGTGTGCAGTTGTTCACCAGCTGGTTGAGCTGCTGCAGGCAGAACGAAGAGTCGGACGCTCTGGTCCAGCTCTCGTCCTCGCAGCCGTCGTTCAGCTGCAGCAGCTGCACTCGGGTGGAGCAGTCCTCCACCGAGAAGACCTCCTCCGCCGCCGCCTCCACCCCCGGGTAGCCGGGACCGTACCTGGAGGGACGACTCGGGACTTTGCGGCAGATCTTCTTCCTCGCCGCCGGGCTCCTCCTGCCGAACGGCCTCTTGGAGGGCAGCTCCACTTCACCGACCACGTCCGGGCCGGTCACGGTGTCGCGGTCCGGTCCAGCAGAGGCTGAGGGTCCGGGCATGACCGACGGCTCCTCCTTCACGTGGGCGCCGGGGGGCCCGATCTCCAGCTCCAGCGGCGCCCCCTCTCGCTCCCTGGTGTCGTGCAGGTCCTTCAACATCATGAGGAACGTGCTGAACGTGAACTTCTTGTCCGCCTGGAAGGACACGGCTCGGTTTTTCTCGCCGTCCGTCAAGGACTGGAAGGACACCTGGTCCACGCTTCTGAAGGCCTTCATGAAGGAGAAGGGCGAGGGCGGCGACGCGCCGGCGTCCGGCCGTTTGACCTTGGAGGTGAGAGGGATGAAGTCCATGGGGGGCGTGGAAGACACGGACAGATCTTCATCTTCGCTCTTGGATTCCACCTCCAGGTCGGAGGAGCTGCGAGAGGAATCCTGGACCTTCTTCAGCTGAGCCTCAGTTTGAGAGCAGATGATCAGATCTGAACTGTTGTCCATCACTTGCTTGTTCCACTTCTTCTTCCTGCTCTGCTTACGCTTCTTCTGCTTCACCTCCAGCTGAGCCTCCAGGGCTCTGGTCATCAGGGTGTTGCTGGCAGGAAGGTGTTCCAGATGCTCCGGGACTTCATCGGATCTTTCTTGAGTCGCTCGGTTGAAACCCGTCCTCGGTTCAGGACCAGGACTTGCAGCTGTGTCTGTGGACGGAGAAGGTCCACGCTGGAGTGGAGCCGGAGCTGCTGGGACGTGGAGCGCAGCACCAGAAGATAGACCGGCCGACTGGCTCGAGAACTTCTCCGGGGTCTTGGAGAGGAGTAGAGTCGGTGCAGTTGGCTGGCTGACCACTAGAGGGCCACCGGGGTCGGCGGAGGACGAGGACGAGACGAAGGTGGATCGTTGCAGAAGAATCGACTCTGTGTTGGACAGAGTTGCTTTCCACGAGTCCTTGAAGTGTTTGGGAATCTGTTGACACACGACCGTTAGTCGTCAGCTACCGTTTGTTTCATGGACTTCACAAGAACGTTTACCGTGCATCTGTTGTTCCGTCTCTTCTGTTTGGACCTGCGGTGCCACTGGAACTGGTCCTGAAGGAGGACCGGCTGCTCCTGGACCGCGAGCTCGGCCGGAGCTTCGGGCACGTCCGCGGGGAGCAGACGCCCGTCCAGGCGAGGAGGCGAGCGCGTCTCGATGGACCCGTTGGTCACGTTGGACGCGGCGCAGACGACGAGTTCGCTCGACGACCCGTGACTGTTCAGGGACGAGTCTCTGGAGGAACAGAAGGACTCGGGTCCTGCTGGAAGAAGATCTTCTGCAGCACCAGGATCCCAAGACTTGTTGAGAAGTTTGGGAATCTGTGGAGACAAAGTTGTATTTCAGTCCAACTATTCTTATTTAAGGTTGATCGTTAATAACTAGTTCAACTCTAGAAATCATTGATTTTCTACGTTTCCTTCTTTTTACTCGTTTCTCTTGTGAAGACAGTGAAGAAAAGACAGTGGAAGACAATGAAAGACAGTGGAGAAAAGACAATCAAAGACAGTGTCTTCTACTGTCTTTGATTGTCTTTTCTTCAGTGGAGGAAAGACAGTAGAAGACAATAAAAGAGAGTGAAGAAAAGACAATAAAAGAGAGTGAAGAAAAGACAATAAAAGACAGTAGAAGAAAAGACAATAAAAGACAGTGAAGAAAAGACAATAAAAGACAGTGAAGAAAAGACAATAAAAGACAGTAGAAGAAAAGACAATAAAAGACAGTGAAGAAAAGACGAAGACAATTACTCTGCATTTCTTGGGCTTGCGACACCATTGGATGACGAGTTCTGGGTTCGACTCCTTCTGCTCAGATTCTTGCTTGGACGTCTGCTTTTTCTCGTGACCTTTGACCTCATCCGTGCGCCCAGAGTGACCGTTGACGCTCAGAGTCGGAGACACGTGGTCACCTGAGACGGAGACACCTGAGGTTCCAGGCTCACGTTCCACAGGTGTGGTCGGTCCGTCCTGGACTGGACTGGAGGAGGGTTTGGGTTCAGATCCAGGGACGTCCTCCGTTGACCCAGAAGAGACGACCTTGAGTTGATCTTGAACAACATGTTCACTCTCTGAAGCATCTTCTGGAAACATCTGAACAAAGAACAGAGATTAGTCGTTGTTAACTTGTGTTCGATTCTAAATATTTACTCTGCATTTCTTCTGCTTGTTCTTCTGACATGAAGCCAGAAGACGATCTGAAGCCTGCTCTGGACTCCTGGGGTCTCCTGCAGACGAGGTTCCTCTTGACTCTGTGGGCAACAGAAGGTTCTCCTCACAGCTCTTCTCCGAGCTCCTCGGCTCAGGAGGATCCTTCTTCAGTGATCTTTGGCTCTGCTGGGAGCAGACGTCGAGCTCGGACGAGGAGACGACGGACTCGTCCACGGAGACGATGGAGGATCTCAGGAGGACGTCGTCTTCTGAGGTCACAGGAACCTTCACACGTCGAGGAACCTGAAGACAAACACGAGCTGGTTTTGTTCTGAAAGACAAACATCAACTTTAAAGAATTACTTTGTGTTTTCTCATCTTCCTGGGTCGTCCCTTCGGACGAGGTTGTTGGATCTTCTCCAGACATGGACGCGTCTTTTCCTGGACCTGGACCTCAGCTGCAGCCGGAACCTCCTGGACCGGGTCCACAGTTTTCTCCGGACCGCCACAAAGCTCTTCTAAGGAATATGGTCGAGGCGTGTTCTCCTTGGAGCGTTCCGACTTTTCTGGACTGTGATTACCCACAAGCCTTTGCAGCTGGTGTAGCGAGGAGATGGTGAGTTTGTTGAGGGACACCTTCAGAACCGGCGTCCTGCTGTCCAGAATACATCGTTTGAACTCGTTGATGGAGGCTTGAGACAGTTCTGACGGAGGGTTTTGCTTCGCTACCGCTTTAGAGACTTTTTCAGTCTTGGTTTGACCTTCAGACGACCTTGAGAACGACCTGGTCTCGATGTCACTCCTGCTGCTGGAGGCCAGATCCCGGATGTCTTCGCGTCTCAGTTTGACGAAGGGTAGCTTGCAGTTGTAGACCAGAGGGATCTTCTGCCGCAGCTTGACGAGAGGGTCGCTCGTGTTGATCTTCAGGTCCGACAAGGAAACGTTTCCAGTCGAGTCGGTTTCTCTTCGGCTCTCAGGAGAACTTGGACCTGGACTCACAGGCTTTTCTCGTTCTGAAGCACTTCCTGCATCGTTTGATCTGATCTGGTCCTCGTGTTCTTCTGCGCTCACTTCTTCACCCTCAGTGTTTTCTAGAAGAGTTTCTTCTCGTCGACATGTGGAAGATCCGTTGTCCTCAGGGGGTCGCTCCGGCGGGTCCGGGACTCCGGGCGGATCTGAAGATCCGACAGCAGCGTCCAGAAGTTTGACGGCGACGACGATGTCGTTGCAGTTCAAGTCTTCTCTGGGTTCTGGGTCGGCAGGTACCGCGGTCTTCCCTCGCTCCGACGACGGGTCGCAGGGGCCGAGCACGCCGGGCGTCTTCTTGCCGACCGCCGGGCTCTTCCTCCTGCTGCTGGTCTTGGTGAAGAGGGTCCGGTCTGGAAGAGGACTGGTGGTCTTCGGGCGCCGGTCCTTCCCGGCCTTGCTGAACCACAGACCGCTCTGAATCTCCGGCTGCTTCTTGGCCTCCTTGACGGACGACTGTTGGGATGGAGTGAGTTTGGACTGACGTTCAAGTGCTTTAGGACAGAGGATCTTGGGAACAGAGTCGATGTCTGAATACGGACATTCAAGGTCGTCTTTATCCGACGGGTGAAGGTCGTCTGGGTTCTTGGAGCTTCTCCTCTCCACGTTCTTCTTGCACGACTTGCTCTTCGCCGCTTTCCCTAAAGTGCCTGGTTTGGCCGTGTGTTGTGCAGGCGAGCACACGGACCCGTTGGTCAAGGAGTTCTCAGGAGGCTGGGGGACCAGCCTGGGGGGCGAGGGACGGAGCTCCAGGTTTTCCTTGGGTGAGCCGGTGAAGAAGTCCAGAGACGACGTGAGCGACGACATGAGCTTGGATCTCTGCAGGAGGATGGACTCGGCTTCAGCCACGCTCGTGTTCCAGGAGTCCTCGAAGCGCTTCGGGATCTGTCCAGAGACGGAACATGGTATAGATAGATAGTATAGTATAGATAGTAGTTTGTATAGATAGTACAGATAGTATAGTAGAGATAGATGGATAGTATAGTTAGTAGAGATAGTATAGTATAGATAGTAGTTAGAATGTATAGTACAGATAGTATAGTTAGTAGAAGATAGATTGTATAGATAGATAAAATAGTATAGTATAGATAGATAGTATAGTATAGATAGTAGTTAGCATAGATAGTACAGATAATATAGTTAGTAGAGATAGATAGATAGTTTAGTATAGTATAGATAGTATAGTTAGTAGTAGATAACTAGTACAGATAGTATAGTATAGATAGTTTAGATAGATATTATAGTAGAAAGAGATAGTATATATAGTATAGATAGTAAAGATAGATAATAAAAATAGTATAGATAGATAGATGGTATGGATATATTGAAAGTATAGGTAGATAGTATAGTATAGTATAGATAGTATAGATGGATAGTATAGTATAGTATAGATAGGATAGTATAGATAGTATAGATGGACAGTTTTTCAAGAATTTGAATATCTGGAGTAATTGAATGAATCATTTATATATTTAAAGATTGAATTGGGTTTTGTTTTAGTGAATTACAATAATGGAATATTTTTTTTAAATTAATGTATTTTCTTTACACATAGTTTAATATTCTAATTTCAAATGTATTTATTTTTTAATTCTAAATAAATGTTGGTATAAAAGAGTCTCCAGACCAAACCAACAGAGCTACTGATCAAACTCTCAGCCAATCATGTGAAAATGTAGAAGCACATGATCAGTATCTCTGTGCTCTGTTGCTTTGGTCTGGTGACTCCATTATACTAACATTTATATACATTTAAAAGATCAAGTATTAAAAAATTTATTTAGGAAAATCTATATTTGAATTAAAACATCAAATTGTATGTGTAAAACATTGATTTTAAAAGTATTTTAATTGAATTTCAAAACGAATCAAGCTTTAAAAAGACATAAAACTAAAGTAAAAAAAACCCCATAAATACATTCTTTTGACTCCGATAAACTTCCATCTCAACTGACCGTGTATTTGTGACTCTGTTCCTTCGACTTCCCTCGACGGCGTCGCTGCAGGAACTGTTGGAACTCGAAGCCGCCGTGGAAGGTGTGCGTGGACTTGTCGTCGACCCAGGCTCGCTCCGGAGGCTCGCCGTACGTCTGCACGTGGTACAGTCGGCTCGGGCGCTCGCTGGACTCTGGAAGGGGAACCTCGGGTCAGTCTTGAGGACCAACATCGGTGGACACCAGTACCATCTCGTCGTTACAACCGTTTTTCAAAGCTCCTGCACTCGTATGGTCTCGCACTGCTGCTGCTGCTCACGTGTTCACAACCAGAGACACTTCATGACACACAACGAACCGTGTTTGTGTTTCCATCCATCATTGAGACAATAGTGTCTCACTGTGACTGAAGTGAGTTCAAGGCTCAGTTTCCTTGATTTCTCTCTAAACTACGACAAAAACGACAAACCGGTGAATGTTTAATTTTCCACTAACATAACGTTGAGGCTCATATTCTCTCCTCACACTCGTCACAAACACAAACTCTCTTAAACACACTTTAAACATCACGTTATCAACATTATTTATAACCAGTAGATGCACAAGGTTTGTATCGACAGCATTTATTAACTTTACATTTATTATAACCTTCGAACCGACGTTACGTTACGAGGCGTCGTCGCTCGCCTCTCGACAACTGTATCGTCAACGTTGACCTGAATAGCTCCCATCGTGCTTTGCCGCCCAGCCAGCCAATCACAGCTGCCGATGACTTTTGACCAATCAGACGTCAGACGTAAATCTTCGCCACTAACAACTGGACATTTAGGTAACTTTAAAAAACAAATGCAGACAAAATTAACTAAATAACTTAGAAATGCTGTCAATTAAAAAATACTAACTTCCCTCAACTCTGACTTCACAACTAGTTACTGTGACTTTATTATGACTAGTTTAACACCGGGGGGTGGGTCAGACGTGTCCACACCACGAGGGTCTCCAGGTTCCTCGCGGCGCCAACGTGTTCATGAAGTCGAAAAACAAGTCACGTTGTTCAAGTTCGTCGTCTCGTAACTTCTGCGTCGGCGCCCGAGGACGGTGCGTTCAGGGAGCCTTGGAAAAATCCACGTTAACGTCGCGAGAGCTTCATCTCATGCATTTGTATCGATGAACCTACGCATCCCTCGCAGAACGGCATCATGGGAGTTCCCGTCTTTGACACTTTGAACTCTGACACCTATGACACCGTCAGTGACACGTCTGGACTCACCCTTGACGCGATGGTACAGTCAGTGACAGGTCTGGACTCACCCTTGACGCGATGGTACAGTCAGTGACACGTCTGGACTCACCCTTCACGCGATGGTACAGTCAGTGACACGTCTGGACTCACCCTTCACGCGATGGTACAGTCAGTGACACGTCTGGACTCACCCTTCACGCGATGGTACAGTCAGTGATGGTACAGTCAGTGACACGTCTGGACTCACCCTTCACGCGATGGTACAGTCAGTGACAGGTCTGGACTCACCCTTCACGCGATGGTACAGTCAGTGACACGTCTGGACTCACCCTTCACGCGATGGTACAGTCAGTGACACGTCTGGACTCACCCTTCACGCGATGGTACAGTCAGTGACACGTCTGGACTCACCCTTCACGCGATGGTACAGTCAGTGACACGTCTGGACTCACCCTTCACGCGATGGTACAGTCAGTGACAGGTCTGGACTCACCCTTCACGCGATGGTACAGTCCCTGCTCCGGGTCCGACACCACCTCACTCGGCCACCACGGCCTTCGCCCGAACTTGGCCCAAATGATTTCTCCCTCCAGGAACTTGAGCGGTGGAAGAGGTCGAGTGCTGAGGTCACTGAGCTGTGGACACAATCGAGAGTGTCAATCAAACACTTTGTTCACAATACTTTGTTCATCATTCACGTCAAATTTTGTTAAGCGTTTGAAAATAACAGCAAATTAGTCTGATGGTGGAAAAAAAATCATGTTTTTTTTTACTTTGAATGTAAAGTGATCGTGTCGTGTTGATCGCGTTGGTCGTGTTGATCGCGTTGATCGCGTTGAACTCGTTGGTCTCGTTGATCGCGTTGGTCGCGTTGATCGCGTTGGTCGAGTTGATCGCGTTGGTCGCGTTGGTTGCGTTGATCGCGTTGAACGCGTTGATCTCGTTGATCGCGTTGGTCGCGTTGATCGCGTTGATCGCGTTGGTCGCGTTGGTCGCGTTGATCTTGTTGGATCGCGTTCGCGTTGATCGCGTTGGTCGCGTTGAGGTGGCGTTGGGCGTTGATCTCGTTGATCGCGTTGGTCGCGTTGATCTCGTTGATCTCGTTGATCGCGTTGATCGCGTTGGTCGCGTTGATCGCGTTGATCGCGTTGGTCGCGTTGGTCGCGTTGATCTCGTTGATCGCGTTGATCGCGTTGATCGCGTTGATCTCGTTGATCTCGTTGATCTCGTTGATCTCGTTGATCTCGTTGATCGCGTTGATCGCGTTGATCGCGTTGATCGCGTTGGTCGAGTTGATCGCGTTGGTCGCGTTCGATCGCGTTGATGGCGTTGACTCGTTGGATCTCGTTGATCGTTGATCGCGTTGATCGCGTTGGTCGCGTTGGTCGCGTTGGTCGCGTTGATCGCGTTGATCGCGTTGATCGCGTTGGTCGCGTTGGTCGCGTTGATCTCGTTGGTCGCGTTGATCGCGTTGATCTCGTTGATCGCGTTGGTCGCGTTGATCTCGTTGATCGCGTTGGTCGCGTTGATCTTGTTGATCGCGTTGATCTCGTTGGTCGCGTTGGTCGTGTGATCTCATTGACGCATTGGCCCGTTGATCTTGGTTGATTGGCGTTGATCGCGTTGGCTCCCGTGTGGGCTGATCTCGTTGATCGCGTTGATCTTGTTGATCGCGTTGATCTCGTTGATTGCGTTGATCGCGTTGGTCGCGTTGGTCGTGTTGGTCGTGTTGATCTCGTTGATCGCGTTGATCGCGTTGGTCGTTGTTGATCTTGTTGATCGCGTTGATCTTGTTGATTGCGTTGATCGCGTTGGTCGCGTTGATCGCGTTGGTCGTGTTGATCTCGTTGATCGCGTTGGTCGCGTTGATCTTGTTGAGCGTCGACTGTTGGTCGCGTTGGTCGTGTTGATCTCATCGCGTTGATCTTGTGATCTGTTGATCGCGTTGATCTTGTTGATCGCGTTGATCTCGTTGATCGCGTTGATCTTGTTGGATCCCGGTTGACTCGCGTTGGTCGCGTTGATCGTCGTTGATCTTGTTGATCTCGTTGATCGCGTTGATCTCGTTGATCGTTGGTTGATCGCGTTTCGCGTTGATCGCGTTGGTGCGGTCTGATCTCGTTGATCTCGTTGATCGCGTTGATCTTGTTGATCGCGTTGATCGCGTTGATCTCGTTGATCGCGTTGGTCGCGTTGATCTCGTTGGTCGCGTTGATCTTGTTGATCGCGTTGATCGCGTTGATCGCGTTGATCGCGTTGATCGCGTTGATCGCGTTGGTCGTGTTGGTCGTGTTGATCTCGTTGATCTCATTGATCGCGTTGATCTTGTTGATTGCGTTGATCGCGTTGGTCGCGTTGATCGCGTTGGTCGCGTTGATCTCGTTGGTCGCGTTGATCTTGTTGATCCCGACGTTGATTCGTTGGTCGTGTTGAGCCTCGTGCTGATCTTCGCCGCGTTGATCTTGTTGATTGCGTTGATCGCGTTGGTCGCGTTGATCGCGTTGGTCGTGTTGATCTCGTTGGTCGCGTTGATCTTGTTGATCGCGTTGATCTCGTTGTTGATCGTGTTGATCTTGTTGACCGACTACACAACCGTTTGTACGTTTGTACCGACTACACAACCGTTTGTATCGACTACACAACCGTTTGTATCGACTACACAACCGTTTGTATCGACTACACAACCGTTTGTATCGACTACACAACCGTTTGTACCGACTACACAACCGTTTGTACCGACTACACAACCGTTTGTACCGACTACACAACCGTTTGTACCGACTACACAACCGTTTGTACCGACTACACAACCGTTTGTATCGACTACACAACCGTTTGTATCGACTACACAACCGTTTGTACCGACTACACAACCGTTTGTACCGACTACACAACAGTTTGTACCGACTACACAACCGTTTGTACCGACTACACAACCGTTTGTACCGACTACACAACAGTTTGTATCGACCACACAACAGTTTGTACCGACTACACAACAGTTTGTATCGACCACACAACAGTTTGTACCGACTACACAACAGTTTGTATCGACTACACAAACGTGTCATGAGTGGTGATGGTGTCAACAGGCGAGAGCAACTTGATGGTTTTTCTTTCAGGAGTTTGTTTTTTAAACGTCTTTAAAAAATGTCATTTATATCAATTTTTTGTGTTTTAATGTTTTTTGTTGTTTTTTTCTGTGAACGTGGAGTATTTTACTCTATAAATTATATTCCATCTTAACCATAAAATCAAAGTTAAATAAACGATTTAAACGAGTCTCAGACTCATGAACCCTTCAATGACTCAAATGTTTGAATCTCTTGCATTAGATGAAGACGACGAACACGTTGATGTCTCCAGATCTGAATGAAAGTCATTGAAAATGTAGTAACGTTCCTCGCAGGCAAACGTTCCACACACAGACACAGACACGAAACATTGACAAAATTAAATTTATCAAAGAGAAAATCTCTCCCCCTTTGTTTGGAACCCCTACTGTCTCTGAGCCCCTCTCCTCCTTATGGTCTTCCTTCACTGCTGTATCTTTGGGTGATATTTCGGCACTGGTGAACAAGATGAAACCCTCCTCTTGCTCAGATGACGTCCTTCTGTGTAGGCTTTTTATCAAAGTATTTGATGTAATTGGCCCCTGGGTTACCAATATGGTGAACCTCTCCCTTTCCACAGGGGTTTTTCCCAATGCATTTAAACATGTCATTGTGGAGCCTCTGCTCAAAAAGCCAGGCTTAGACTTAAACTGACCTCAGTAATTTCAGGCCTATTTCTAAGCTCCCTTTCTTGTCCAAGATCTTGGAGAAGGTGGTGTCTGAGCAGCTGTTCCTGGATCAGAGCGACATCCATGAGAAGTTTCAGTCTGGCTTCCGTAAACATCACTCTACGGAGACAGCTTTACTGAAAGTGTCCAGTGACATCATGATGTTCTGGTTCTCTTGGATCTGTCCTCAGCCTTTGACACAGTTGATCACCAAATCCTGCTGATAAGACTGAGGGATGAAGACTGTCTGGGTCTGTGTTAGAATGGTTCTTATCATACCTTTCTGGGCACAGTTTTAGTGTATCTGTCAATCAAATGAGATCTGAATCGGCAGATCTGTTGTGAGGAGTCCCTCAAGGTTCTGTTCTGGGTCCTTTATTGTTTTTTTTGCTGATGACATCCATCTCAGCCAGCATCGTTCCTCGCACACAAACGTTCCTCACACAGAATCGTTCTTCACCCACAATCGTTCCTCACACACAATCGTTCCTTGCACACAAATGTTCCCCACCTAGAATCTTTCCTCACCCAGGATCGTTCTTCACCCAGTATCGTTCCTCGCACAGAAACGTTCCTCGCACACAAACGTTCCTCACCCAGAATCGTTCCTCGCACACAAACGTTCCTCACCCAGAATCGTTCCTCTCACACAAACGTTCCTCACCCAGTAACGTTCCTCACCCAGAATCGTTCCTCGCACACAAACGTTCTTCACCCAGTATCGTTCCTCACCCAGAATCGTTCCTCGCACAGAAACGTTCCTCACCCAGAATCGTTCCTTGCACACAAACGTTCCTTACCCAGAAACGTTCCTCACCCAGAATCGTTCCTCACCCAGAATCGTTCCTCACACAGAGACGTTCCTCGCACAGAATCGTTCCTCGCACACAAACGTTCCTCACCCAGAATCGTTCTTCACACAGAGACGTTCCTCGCACAGAATCTTTCAAGGCACACAAACGTTCCTCACCCAGAATCGTTCTTCACACAGAGACGTTCCTCACACAGAGACGTTCCTCACACAGAATCGTTCCTCACCCAGAAACGTTCCTCGCACAGAATCGTTCCTCACACAGAGACGTTCCTCGCACAGAGACGTGCCTCACCCAGAAACGTTCCTCGCACACAAACGTTCCTCACCCAGAATCGTTCCTCACACAGAGACGTTCCTCACACAGAGACGTTCCTCGCACAGAATCGTTCCTCACCCAGAAACGTTCCTCGCACACAAACGTTCCTCACCCAGAATCGTTCCTCACACAGAGACGTTCCTCACACAGAATCGTTCCTCACCCAGAAACGTTCCTCACCCAGAATCGTTCCTCACACAGAAACGTTCCTCACCCAGAGACGTTCCTCACCCAGAATCGTTCCTCACACAGAGACGTTCCTCGCACAGAGACGTTCCTCGCACAGAGACGTTCCTCGCACAGAGACGTTCCTCACCCAGAATCGTTCCTCACACAGAAACGTTCCTCGCACAGAGACGTTCCTCGCACAGAGGTTCCACAGATCGTTCCTCACCCAGAAACGTTCCTCGCACAGAGACGTTCCTCACACAGAAACGTTCCTCACACAGAGACGTTCCTCACCCAGAATCGTTCCTCACCCAGAAACGTTCCTCGCACAGAGACGTTCCTCACCCAGAAACGTTCCTCGCACAGAGACGTTCCTCGCACAGAGACGTTCCTCGCACAGAGACGTTCCTCACACAGAGACGTTCCTCGCACAGAATCCTCACACAGAGACGTTCCTCGCACAGACGTTCCTCAGAATCGTTCCTCACCCAGAATCGTTCCTCACACAGAGACGTTCCTCGCACAGAGACGTTCCTCGCACAGAGACGTTCCTCGCACAGAATCGTTCCTCACCCAGAAACGTTCCTCACCCAGAATCGTTCCTCACACAGAGACGTTCCTCACACAGAGACGTTCCTCACCCAGAAACGTTCCTCACACAGAGACGTTCCTCACCCAGAATCGTTCCTCACCACAGAGGCGTTCCTCACACAGAGCGTTCCTCACCCAGAAACGTTCCTCACACAGAGACGTTCCTCACCCAGAATCGTTCCTCACCCAGAAACGTTCCTCGCACAGAATCTTTCCTCACACACAAACGTTCCTCGCACACAGACGTTCCTCGCACAGAATCTTTCCTCGCACACAAACGTTCCTCACCCAGAATCGTTCCTCACACAGAGACGTTCCTCACCCAGAAACGTTCCTCACACAGAAACGTTCCTCGCACAGAATCTTTCCTCGCACACAAACGTTGATTGGAGTTGAAACATTTTGGACGTTCTTACCATCAGGTGACTGGAAGGACTGTCTCCAAACAGGAAGAGTTCAGTGTCGCTCTCCCACTCGTCGTCCGATCCATCCCAGTATCTCCGGCGCTGACCCGACGACTGGGACCGAGTCACGACCTTCCTGGCGTTGAGAGCCGTGGAGTCCTGGTTGAGGGTCCCAGCAGTTGCCGGTTCCACGCTCCCTGCTTTGTCCTGCTTGTCGTCCACGACAGACGACACGAGCGTCTCTTTGTCGTCGTCGTCGTCGTCGTCGTCGTCAAACAGAGACGACTCGAAGTGCAGGAAGCCGTTGGCGAAGGGGCTGTTGCTGTCCAGAGAGAAGGCGGGACTGGGCGGGCACGACACCACCGGCTCGGTCCGAGGAGCTTCCGGAACATCTCGCTGCTTCTCTGGGGGTTTGGCAACATTCTTGCTGGAGGTCTGTTCCTGACCCGTGTCGTTCCACGAGTCCGTCTTCTTCTTCCAGTCCCAGCTCCTCTCCGGGATCCTGCCGTCTCTGGACGGGAACACGGCGTCGGGCTGGCTGACCATCTTGGTGAGATGCTGCAGGCGCATCAGTGGACTGTAGGAGGACGAGGAGGACGAGTGGTCGGCGGGAGCGAAGCCGTAGAGCGCCGTGAGCGAGGAGGTGGTGGCGGACATGCTGCTCTTCTTGGCGTCGGCCTGTTGTTTGGACGAGAGGTCGCGGCCGGAGGTCAAAGGGCAGCGGGGTCTACAGTCCTCCCGGTCGGTGTCTGGATATCGCCGGCTCATGGTGACTCACTTCCTGCCTGGAACAGAACCAGATCCAATTATTTCAAATGGTTGTTTCTAGATCATGAAATCATGAGTTAACTTCTTAACGTGGACCTAAAACCTTCACAAACATACCCTCGTTTACCCGTAGTTCACATGCTAACTAGCATACATGCTAATAAGGTGTGTAAAAAATAAAATGTGTCTAAACTGTCAAATAAAGAGATCAAACGTCAATCATTGAAGACTCGCATCTATGACACGAACGAACACGTTACGAAGATTCATAAACGAACACATGTTTCAAACGTGAAGATTGATTTTTTTGCTTTTATCGCAGACGAACTGAGTCGCAAAGAACTTCTCCTGAAAGTGTTTTTAATCCGATTGCGTCGATCAATAATAGTCCAAGGATTGAACCTTGAGGTTCCCCGTTTTACTACATAAAGTAACACAAGTTATTAATACGATAATTATCGTAATATTTTGAGAACCTGTCAGGTTTTACAAACGCAAGTTGAAATTAAAGTGAAAGATTCTTAAAAGTTTCCATCAACAGGTTGTAAACGTGAGGTCGCGACGGTCGACCTTGTGTGGAACTGTAGTTATTATTGTTGTTGTCGACTCGTTCTATCTTGTCGTTTCCACGGTAACATCATGTATTCATAACATAACATTATAGATTATAAGTATTTGATTCTTTGACTTCTTAGACACTCAAAGTGTTGATTTTCTTTGATACACTTGAAGACTCTTTAGGATAAACTAGTAACTACTAGGTAACTAGTGAAACTATCAAAACTATCAAGAGTCATTCTTGTCACTAAACACTAGAAAAACTTACTTAAATCATCTTTAAATGTTAACCAACACAAACAATTATTCAAAAACAGTCATAACAGTTACAACAGTTATTATTATTGTTATTATTAATAATATTATAATTACGCTTCAACAATTAAGTCAGTAAATTAACATCAACTAGTCATGAATAAGTGAGTTTGTTGAATCTGTTCCAAATAGATTTAAGTATTTTGTGCAAAATACTTTCTTTAACTTCTAACATAATTCAAACGTTAGCACGAGTTCAAGTCAATGTGTCAACATCAAGGTTCCAAGGATCGAACCCTGAGGTTCCTCAACATCCAAACTGACTCGAAACACGCGCGTGTTCGTCCAGAAAGAAGCAGAAGTGCAGCCCGAGCCTGTTCGTGTGTCGGTTCCGAGCCCAGAACCTACCTTGCGAGCAGCGAGGGAAGCTAGCTGAAGGGCCACAGACGGGCCTCTATTGTGCGACACATCGCGACCCTCGCGAGGATCCGAGCTCACGCTGTCGCGACACGACACCCACGACACCGACGCGCGCGCTCGACGACATCCCGCGGACACACACACACACACACACATGTACACAAACAGTCGCCGGTGCTGCTACAAACCAGGAGTCGAAAATGGACCCTCCGTGCGCGTGCCCGCGGACGTGCGCGTGCGCATAGGTTTGTGTGTGTGTGTGTCACACACACAGTGAGCTGGTGTGTGTCACTTGTGGTGTCAACACACAAACACACACACAGACTCACGACACGGCAGACCACAAGTTGACACACACACGGTGACACACATGTGTGTGTGTGTGTCACCGTGTGTGTGTGTGTGTGAAACAGCTACATCGCGATATCGACAAATATCGCGGGATCTGTCGCGACAATCTTACCATCGCGGTGTCGCTCATGACACAGTGAGTCTGGACCCGAACTCTACTGTCATGTAGTGAAGATCTGGAGACACAAGTAGAAGCAGAGAGTAGAGTAGAGTAGAGTAGAGGCCTGATCCTCTCTCTCTCTCTCTCTCTCTCTCTCCCCCCTCTCTCTCTCTCTCTCTCTCTCTCTCTCTCCTCTCTCTCTCTCCCTCTCTCTCTCTGTCTCTCTCTCTCTCTCTCTCTCTCTCTCCCTCCCTCCCTCCCCTCCATCGTCTCCGGCCTCAGACCCTCATCAGTCTCTCCTTCCATCCATTCTGACCTCCACTGATCTCACTTTCTTTTTCTCTCCATCTTCTGTCTCCCCCCTCCCTCGTGTCTCCCCCCATCATCATGAACCCCTGAAGGTCCAACAATCCAGAACCAGCTCCAGTAAAAAAAAACAAAAACACGATCAAAGCCGGATCTCCCTGAACTCACCGTGACGTCATGGATCCTGATCATGATCCCCGGTGACTGACACATGTCAGGCTTGAGTGACACGCGCGCGCACGAGCCCCAGAGGGACACAGACGTCTGAGGTCCCTGAACTCACCTTCAAGATGGAGTCTCTGCGGCACGAGCAGGCCTGTCACGTGTCTGGACTCGTCCGCTGTCGAGGTCCAGTCGGTGCCGGAGCCGCTCGCGAGCCCCCCATGGCGGTTCTTGACATGATCGTGACCCCCCTACACCCCCTACACCCCCACACCCCCACACCCTCACCCACGACTGTGTTCTCGCGGCGAGTCCGTGCAATGACAGGACCCTGAACGCACCACAGGCGGGAGAAAATGGCGCGTCATGTTGTTGTTATACATGGTTTATTACGAACACTCAACGCGGACCTGATTGAAGACAGGTCTGGACACTAATCACCCGCCAAACTCTCGCGCCACAGTCAAGTCACGTGGTCACTGTTGCTTTTCACGTCGTTCCGCGAACATGACGTCAAGACCTCACGATGAGGTCATCACTGCCCCCCCCCCACACACACACACTTTAGTTTCCACGTCACGTCACGAGGAGTGAGTGGTGATCAGAGAAGAAAGAGAAGAAGAAGAAGAAGAAGAAAAGAAGGGAAGAAAGTGAAGGACGGGCCTGATGTTGTTTCGTGCTCAACAGCGCCCCCCGCGGATGTTCAGTAGAATCGTTCATTTTTATGTTCTAATAAACAAATATCGATCGATCCAAACATTGTCTGGAGCACCGGAAGGCGTCATGAAGCACTACCTGTTACACCGAGTCACGTGACTTCCTCTGGCTTGTTGTGTAAACTGCGATGATTGATTTTCAGCTGAATATCGTCTTCGATGAAGAAGAAAAACTATTAAATGAAAGAAAATATTGATGAAATCTCAGTCAAACCTTCAGCACATCCTTGTTTTGACTCTTTTATTGATTATTGATTATTAATGTTCGATTCTATCATCGACTCACAACAAAGTTGCTCTTAAATGATCATTAAATTAAACTTTTGATCAAACATTTGCAGCGTTTACTCGTGACACAGAATGATTTGAGACAAATATATAATATTGATTATAATATTGATTATAATATTGATTATTTATATTGATCGTTACAGACCGTCAGGAGAATCACGTGATTCACGCGTTTGAACGAGAAAAAACACAACTCTGGCTCCATCTCTCGACAAAATCACTTCTCTGGACAAACACACACTTGTATCACAACTACACACTGAACCTCTCACAGATCACCACTAGATGTCAGTGTTTCTCCGTTTTTGTGCCAAAAAGACACTTTTATGACGCGATTCATTCAATGTGATTTTAAGTGTTACTAAAGTGTGTGTGTGTTAAAGTGTGTGTTTGTTGACGTGTGTCGGTGTTAAAGTGTGCGTGTGTGTTAAAGTTTGTGCATGCGTGTTATAGTGTGTGTGTTCGTGTTAAAGTGTGTGCGTGTGTGTGTGTTTAAGTGTGTGTTTGTTGAAGTGTGTGTGTTAAAGTGTTTGTGTGTGTGTGTTGAAGTGTGTGTGTGTGTGTGTTAAAGTGTGTGTATGTTGACGTGTTTCGGTGTTAAAGTGTGCGTGTTATAGTGTGTGTGTTTGTGTTAAAGTGTGTGTGTGTGTTAAAGTGTGTGTTTGTTAAAGTGTGCGTGTTAAAGTGTGTGTTTGTTGAAGTGTGTGTGTTAAAGTGTTTGTGTGTGTGTGTTTGTGTGTGTGTGTTGAAGTGTGTGTGTGTGTATAAGTGTGTGTTTGTTGATGTGTGTTAATTGTGCGTGTTAAAGTGTGTGCGTGTGTGTGTGTGTTTAAGTGTGTGTTTGTTAAAGTGTGTGTGTTAAAGTGTTTGTGT
>JACEEU010000776.1:52500-57500 GCA_016630915.1 Callionymus lyra
CCGTCCTCATTATCCTTCAACTTACCTTCACCTTTTCCTTCATCTTTTCCTCTTCCTTTTTCTCTTCCTTTTTCTTTTCCTCTTCCATTTGCTCTTAATTCTCCTTTTCCTCTTAATTTTCCTTTTCCTCCTCCTTTTCCTCTTCATTTCCTCTTAATTTTCCTTTTCCTCTTCTTTCCTCTTCCTTTCCCATTCATTTTCCTCCTCCTTTTCCTCTTAATTTCCTCTTCCTTTTCCTCTTCTTTTTCCTCTTCCTTTCCTCTTCATTTTCCTCTTCATTTCCTTTTCCTCTTCTTTTTCTCTTTTTTTCTCTTCCATTTGCTCTTATTCTCTTTTCCTCTAATTTTCCCTTTCCTCTTCCTTTTCATTTTCCTCTTCCTTTTCCTCTTCATTTACTCTTAATTTTCCTTTTCCTCCTCCTCCTCCTCCTCCTTTTCCTCTTCATTTCCTCCTCCTTTTCCTTTTCCCTTAATTTCCCTTTTCCTCCCCCCTTTCCTCCTTCGTTTCCTTTTCATCTTCCCTTTCCTTTTCCTCTTAATATTCTTTTCCATTTCCTTTCCCTTTTCTTTTTCCTCTTCCTTTTCCTCTTCTTTTTTATTTTCCTCTTCCATTTGCTCTTGATTTCCTTTTCCTCCTCCTCTTCCTCCTTCTCCTCCTAAGATGACCTCAGTCTTCAGAACAGAATCATCAAGAGATAAAAAGATGCTTCTGCTCACAATCTTTGTTTCTTTCGATCACAACAAACGTCTCAGTCCTGGAGAGAAAGTTCCGAAGTCTCTCGTTTGCACCTGAGAGGTTATTCAGTCACAAGAAAAGATAGATTTAAAGATCGTTCACTTCATCTTTAGATTCTTTAATCCTTCAAACTCTTGACAAACATCAAGAAAAACACACTTCTAGTTAGCTTAGCATGTGTTAGCATCAGAACTTGTTAGCATTATTGACTGTGAGCGGAAACAAAAGTAGGGTCTGTGGGCCCTCGACTCAAACCTCCAGATAAGAGGCTTGGATGCAGGAAGTGAAGGATGAAGAGAAGAAGGAGGGAGTCGAGGGTTCAAAGATGAAAGGATGAAAGATCTGAACCTCAGGAGAAATGTTAGCGTAAGAAGCTAACGTTGTTCATCATTACATTCATTGAAATATTATGGAAGGAGATAAAAACAAAGTTTCTGTGTTTAAAATATGTTTATTTATTATTTTTTACTTCTTTCAAAAATACTACTGAGAATTACATTTGAAAATAGTTTGATTCTAGTTGAAAATTGTTGGATTATAGTTGAAAATTGTTGGATTATAGTTGAAAATTGTTGGATTATAGTTAAAATTGTTTGATTACAGTTGAAAATTGTTTGATTATAGTTGAAAATTGTTTGATTATAGTTGAAAATAGTTTGATTATAGTTGAAAATTGTTTGATTATAGTTGAAAATTGTTTGATTATAGTTGAAAATTGTTTGATTATAGTTTAAATTGTTTGATTATAGTTGAAAATTGTTTGATTATAGTTGAAAATTGTTGGATTATAGTTAAAAATTGTTTGATTATAGTTGAAAATTGTTTGATTATAGTTGAAAATAGTTTGATTATAGTTGAAAATAGTTTGATTATAGTTGAAAATTGTTTGATTATAGTTGAAAATTGTTTGATTATAGTTTAAATTGTTTGATTATAGTTGAAAATTGTTTGATTATAGTTGAAAATTGTTGGATTATAGTTAAAAATTGTTTGATTATAGTTGAAAATTGTTTGATTATAGTTGAAAATTGTTTGATTATAGTTGAAAATTGTTGGATTATAGTTTAAATTGTTGGATTATAGTTGAAAATTGTTTGATTATAGTTGAAAATTGTTTGATTATAGTTGAAAATTGTTTGATTATAGTTGAAAATTGTTGGATTATAGTTTAAATTGTTTGATTATAGTTTAAATTGTTTGATTATAGTTGAAAATTGTTTGATTATAGTTGAAAATTGTTTGATTATAGTTGAAAATTGTTTGATTATAGTTGAAAATTGTTTGATTATAGTTGAAAATTGTTGGATTATAGTTGAAAATTGTTTGATTATAGTTTAAATTGTTTGATTATAGTTGAAAATTGTTTGATTATAGTTTAAATTGTTTGATTATAGTTGAAAATTGTTTGATTATAGTTTAAACTGTTTGATTATAGTTGAAAATTGTTTGATTATAGTTGAAAATTGTTGGATTATAGTTTAAATTGTTGGATTATAGTTGAAAATTGTTTGATTATAGTTGAAAATTGTTTGATTATAGTTGAAAATTGTTGGATTATAGTTTAAATTGTTTGATTATAGTTGAAAATTGTTTGATTGTAGTTTAAATTGTTTGATTATAGTTGAAAATTGTTTGATTATAGTTTAAATTGTTTGATTATAGTTGAAAATTGTTTGATTATAGTTGAAAATTGTTTGATTATAGTTGAAAATTGTTTGATTATAGTTGAAAATTGTTTGATTATAGTTTAAATTGTTTGATTATAGTTGAAAATTGTTGGATTATAGTTTAAATTGTTTGATTATAGTTGAAAATTGTTGGATTATTGTTGAAAATTGTTTGATTATAGTTGAAAATTGATTGTTGGATTATAGTTGAAAATTGTTTGATTATAGTTGAAAATTGTTTGATTATAGTTGAAAATTGTTGGATTATAGTTGAAAATTGTTTGATTATAGTTTAAATTGTTTGATTATAGTTGAAAATTGTTGGATTATAGTTTAAATAGTTTGATTATAGTTGAAAATTGTTGGATTATTGTTGAAAATTGTTTGATTATAGTTGAAAATTGATTGTTGGATTATAGTTGAAAATTGTTTGATTATAGTTGAAAATTGTTTGATTATAGTTGAAAATTGTTGGATTATAGTTGAAAATTGTTTGATTATAGTTGAAAATTGTTGGATTATAGTTGAAAATTGTTGGATTATAGTTGAAAATTGTTTGATTATAGTTGAAAATTGTTTGATTATAGTTGAAAATTGTTGGATTATAGTTGAAAATTGTTTGATTATAGTTGAAAATTGTTTGATTATAGATGAAAATTGTTGGATTATAGTTTAAATTGTTTGATTATAGTTGAAAATTGTTTGATTATAGTTGAAAATTGTTTGATTATAGTTTAAATTGTTTGATTATAGTTGAAAATTGTTGGATTATAGTTGAAAATTGTTGGATTACAGTTGAAAATTGTTTGATTATAGTTGAAAATTGTTTGATTATAGTTTAAATTGTTTAATTATAGTTGAAAATTGTTGGATTATAGTTGAAAATTGTTGGATTATAGTTGAAAATTGTTGGATTATAGTTGAAAATTGTTGGATTATAGTTGAAAATTGTTTGATTATAGTTGAAAATTGTTGGATTATAGTTGAAAATTGTTTGATTATAGTTGAAAATTGTTTGATTACAGTTGAAAATTGTTGGATTATAGTTGAAAATTGTTTGATTATAATTAAAAATTGTTTGATTATAGTTGAAAATTGTTTGATTATAGTTAAAAATTGTTAGATTATAGTTGAAAATTGTTTGATTATAGTTGAAAATTGTTTGATTATAGTTGAAAATTGTTTGATTATAGTTGAAAATTGTTGGATTATAGTTGAAAATTGTTTGATTATAGTTGAAAATTGTTTGATTACAGTTGAAAATTGTTGGATTATAGTTGAAAATTGTTTGATTATAGTTGAAAATTGTTGGATTACAGTTGAAAATTGTTTGATTATAGTTGAAAATTGTTGGATTATAGTTGAAAATTGTTGGATTATAGTTTAAATTGTTGGATTATAGTTGAAAATTGTTGGATTATAGTTGAAAATAGTTTGATTATAGTTTAAAATTGTTTGATTATAGTTGAAAATTGTTGGATTATAGTTGAATATTGTTTGTGATAATAATCATCAACAACCTCTTGGTGGCGCCGAGCTCTCCTCGCCCTCTGTGCGGTGCTAACAACGGTCAGACGGTCAGACGGTCAGACGGAGGTTGGAGTCACACAGAAGTGGACGCTGGAGACAGACTGGCCGGCGATGGACGACTCTGGTCTAACGAGTCCTGACAGCTTCATGGATGGAGATCAGGTCACAATCACAACCTTTGATGTTCAGCGTGTGATGTCAGCGCCGACGACTTCCCAGAGTTCACCTCGACAGACGTGCGAGTGAGGGTGACCCTCCAGCCCTCCAGCCCTCCAGCCCTCCAGCCCTCCAGCCCTCCAGCCCTCCAGCCCTCCAGCCCTCCAGTCCTCCAGCCCTCCAGTCCTCCAGCCCTCCAGCCCTCCAGCCCTCCAGCCCTCCAGCCCTCCAGCCCTCCAGTCCTCCAGCCCTCCAGCCCTCCAGCCCTCCAGCCCTCCAGCCCTCCAGTCCTCCAGCCCTCCAGCCCTCCAGCCCTCCAGCCCTCCAGCCCTCCAGCCCTCCAGCCCTCCAGCCCTCCAGCCCTCCAGCCCTCCAGCCCTCCAGCCCACCAGTCCTCCAGTCCTCCAGCCCTCCAGTCCTCCAGCCCTCCAGCCCTCCAGTCCTCCAGCCCTCCAGCCCTCCAGCCCTCCAGTCCTCCAGTCCTCCAGCCCTCCAGCCCTCCAGTCCTCCAGCCCTCCAGCCCACCAGTCCTCCAGTCCTCCAGCCCTCCAGCCCTCCAGCCCTCCAGCCCTCCAGCCCCTCCAGCCCCTCGGGCCCCTCAGGCCCCCCTGGTCCAGACCTGCGAGCAGCAAGAGTTCCTGCACAGCCAGGAAGTGGACGTTCTTTGTCTCCATGGATTCATCTGTAAATGTGTCCATGAAAACATGCTGCTTCCTGTCTGCTGACATCACTTCCTCTCCAGCTCCTCATTAGCATAACAGCCTCAGGAACCTTGTCAGCGTTTAGACTCGACTTCCTGTGGAAGAGATTTTCTGCTTCATCTCTGAACGAGCAATGATTCAGAAGATTCTCTTTTACACTCGTCACGTTTAATATGTTATAGTTACTATAGTTATGATAGTTCATAAGAGA
>JACEEU010000776.1:62500-67500 GCA_016630915.1 Callionymus lyra
TACAATCAATCATTTAGTAAGTGTCACTCGTAGTTGAAGTGAATGAATGTAGTAGTTGAAGTGAATGAATGTAGTAGTTGAAGTGAATGAATGTAGTAGTTGAAGTGAATGAATGTAGTAGTTGAGGTGAATCAATGTAGTAGTTGAAGTGAATGAATGTAGTAGTTGAGGTGAATCAATGTAGTAGTTGAAGTGAATGAATGTAGTAGTTGAGGTGAATCAATGTAGTAGTTGAGGTGAATCAATGTAGTAGTTGAGGTGAATCAATGTAGTAGTTGAAGTGAATCAATGCAGTAATTGAAGTGAATCAATGCAGTAGTTGAAGTGAATCAATGTAGTAGTTGAAGTGAATCAATGTAGTAGTTGAAGTGAATCAATGTAGTATTTGAAGTGAATCAATGCAGTAGTTGAAGTGAATCAATGCAGTAGTTGAAGTGAATCAATGTAGTAGTTGAAGTGAATCAATGTAGTAGTTGAAGTGAATCAATGTAGTAGTTGAAGTGAATCAATGTAGTAGTTGAAGTGAATCAATGCAGTAGTTGCAGTGAATCAATGTAGTAGTTGAAGTGAATCAATGTAGTAGTTGCAGTGAATCAATGTAGTAGTTGAAGTGAATCAATGTAGTAGTTGCAGTGAATCAATGTAGTAGTTGCAGTGAATCAATGTAGTAGTTGCAGTGAATCAATGTAGTAGTTGAAGTGAATCAATGTAGTAGTTGCAGTGAATCAATGTAGTAGTTGCAGTGAATCAATGTAGTAGTTGCAGTGAATCAATGTAGTAGTTGAAGTGAATCAATGCAGTAGTTGCAGTGAATCAATGCAGTAGTTGTGATGTGACCTGTGAAACCAGACGTGTCGTCATCCTAACTTGATTCGCTCTCACGTCGTTCGTCTCTCTTGAACCCTGAGATAATGGAACCCTAACCATCTCACTGGGGTTTTCTAATGTGATTCCAGCTCGAGGTGCTGCAGCTCTGCTGCTCCGACAGATGTCCGGGTGAGAATCCCACAGCAACTGGATACGACCGGCTCGGTAATGGAGCCGCAGATAAACACACTTTCTCCTGCTGGCACAAAGCGTCTCTTTGTCCAGACCCGGGTCCTGACCTGTGGACCCTCACAACAACAGCTGGCAGAGAGGAAGGTCAGCAGATAAGGGGGAGGAAGGGAGGAAGGAAGGGAGAGTTGCTGGTGCCGTGGGAGGGAAAGTGCAGATCTCTCCGTCCAGTTTGGACGAGAGGATGTTTTTATCTGGAGCAGGAGGAACACGTCCAGGTCTTTGGATCTAGTATCTGAACGTTCCTCACACTTTGATGTAAAGAACTGAGAGTTTCACACACTTAACATCTAAAGTGCTTCTTTGTCGTCTCCACTGCTCCCTCTTTACCTTCACCCTCTTCTCCTCTCATCCACCTCTCGTTCATCCTCCTCTTCATCACACTTTCAATCATCAGTGTCACATGTCAGCCTCACCTGCGTCTTCTCACCTGAACATGTAAAACTGCACCGTTGTAGCTCCAGAAGTATCTGACGTACTGATGTGTTTGATGTACAACAGTATCTGAAGTACAAAAGTTTTGTGTAGTGAATAAAACTGTTGTGTAAACGTGTCTGATAAGAAGTCGATGCTGATACGAACAACAGCAGCCAATCGTAAGGCAGCGTCAGACCAGTGACAGAAGTTTGGAAGATGGATCAGGTGTGTGCAGGTGTGTGCAGGTGTGCAGGTGTGTACAGGTGTGTGCAGGTGTGTGCAGGTGTGTGCAGGTGTGTGCAGGTGTATGCAGGTGTGTTCAGGCGTGTGCAGGTGTGTGCAGGTGTGCAGGTGTGTACAGGTGTGTGCAGGTGTGTGCAGGTGTGTGCAGGTGTGTGCAGGTGTGTGCAGGTGTATGCAGGTGTGTGCAGGTGTGTGCAGGTGTGTGCAGGTGTGTGCAGGTGTGTACAGGTGTGTGCAGGTGTGTGCAGGTGTGCAGGTGTGGCAGGCAGGCAGGTGTGGCAGGTGTGTGCAGGCGTGGCAGGTGTGTGCAGGTGTGTGCAGGTGTGTAATGTGTGTGCAGGTGTGCAGGTGAGTGTGTGTGCAGGTGTGTGCAGGTGTGTGCATGTGTCTGCAGGTGTGTGCAGGTGTGTGCAGGTGTGTGCAGGTGTGTTCAGGTGTGTACAGGTGTGTGCAGGTGTGGCAGGTGTGTGCAGGTGTGTGCAGGTGTGTGCAGGTGTGTTCAGGTGTGTGCAGGTGTGTGCAGGTGTGTGCAGGTGTGTGCAGGTGTGTGCAGGTGTGTGCAGGTGTGTGCAGGTGTGCAGGTGTGTGCAGGTGTGTGCAGGTGTGGCAGGTGTGTGCAGGTGTGTGCAGGTGTGTGCAGGTGTGTGCAGGTGTGTGCAGGTGTGTGCAGGTGTGTGCAGGTGTGGTGTGTGCAGTGTGTGTGCAGGTGTGTGCAGGTGTGTGCAGGTGTGTGCAGGTGTGTGCAGGTGTGCAGGTGTGTGCAGGTGTGTGCAGGTGTGTGCAGGTGTGTGCAGGTGTGCAGGTGTGTGCAGGTGTGTGCAGGTGTGCAGGTGTGTGCAGGTGTGTGCAGGTGTGTGCAGGTGTGTGCAGGTGTGTGCAGGTGTGTGCAGGTGTGTGCAGGTGTGTGCAGGTGTGTGCAGGTGTGTGCAGGTGTGTGCAGGTGTGTGCAGGTGTGTGCAGGTGTGTGCAGGTGTGTGCAGGTGTGCAGGTGTGTGCAGGTGTGTGCAGGTGGTGTGTGCAGGTGTGTGCAGGTGTGTGCAGGTGTGTGCAGGTGTGTGCAGGTGTGTGTGCAGGTGTGTGCAGAATAATTAGCATAGTTAAAGGTTCTAAAGGAGGGTGTGAGTATTAAAAATTGCAAATAAAAAGGAGTGTCAGGTGAGTAAAGATTTTGTGCAGTTGTGCAATGTGTAAAGGTGTGAGAAAATTGCAAGTTAAGAATGTGAAAGATGAGTTAGTAGAAAGAACAAAAGTAGAATGAGGTTTGTGCAAGTGTGTGTGTGCAAGAGTGTGCAGTTTGTAGAGTGTGTGTACAAGGTGTGTGCATGTGTGCAGTTTAAATTTTAGGTGTGTGAGTTTGTGCAGAGGTGTGTGCAGGTGTGTGCGTAGTAGAAGGTGTGTGCAGGTGTGGCAGGTGTGTGCAGGTGTGTGCAGGTGTGTGTGTGTGTGTGCAGGTGTGTGAGTGTGTGTGCAGGTGTGTGCAGGTGTGTGCAGGTGTGTGTGTTACAGGTGTGTACAGGTGTGTGCAGGTGTGTACAGGTGTGTACAGGTTGTGCAGTGTGTGTGCAGGTGAGTGCAGGTGTGTGCAGGTGTGTGTGTGTGTGTGTGTGTGTGCAGGTGTGTGCAGGTGTGTGTGTGTGTGTGGGGGGGGAAAGTGTGTGTGTGTGTGTGTGTGTGTGTGTGTGTGTGTGTGTGTGTGTGTGTGTGTGTGTGTGTGTGGTATCAGAGTGTGTGTGTGGTATCATAGTGTGTGTGGTATCAGTGTGTGTGTGTGTGTGTGGTATAAGAGTGTGTGTGTGTGTGTGTGTGTGTGTGTGTGTATGTGTGGCATCAGAGTGTGTTGAAGTGTGTGTGTGATCAGAGTGTGTTGAAGTGTGTGTGGCATCAGTGTGTGTTGAAGTGTGTGTGGCATCTGAGTGTGTTGGTGTGTGTGTGTGGTATCAGAGTGTGTTGAAGTGTGCGTGTCGCATCAGAGTGTGTTGAAGTGTGTGTGGCATCAGAGTGTGTTGAAGTGTGTGTGGCATCAGAGTGTGTTGAAGTGTGTGTGTGGCATCAAAGTGTGTTGAAGTGTGTGTGTGGCATCAGAGTGTGTTAAAGTGCGTGTGTGGCATCAAAGTGTGTTGAAGTGTGTGTGTGGCATCAAAGTGTGTTGAAGTGTGTGTGTGTGGCATCAGAGTGTGTTGAAGTGTGTGTGTGTGTGGCATCAGAGTGTGTTGAAGTGTGTGTGTGTGGCATCAGAGTGTGTTGAAGTGCGTGTGTGGCATCAAGTGTGTTGAAGTGTGTGTGGCATCAGAGTGTGTTGAAGTGCATGTGTGGCATCGGAGTGTGTTGAAGTGTGTGTGTGTGGCATCAGAGTGTGTTGAAGTGTGTGTGTGGCATCAGAGTGTGTTGAAGTGCGTGTGTGGCATCAGAGTGTGTTGAAGTGTGTGTGTGTGGCATCAGAGTGTGTTGAAGTGTGTGTGTGTGGCATCAGAGTGTGTTGAAGTGCGTGTGTGGCATCAGAGTGTGTTGAAGTGTGTGTGTGTGGCATCAGAGTGTGTTGAAGTGTGTGTGTGGCATCAGAGTGTGTTGAAGTGTGTGTGTGTGGCATCAGAGTGTGTTGAAGTGTGTGTGTGGCATCAGAGTGTGTTGAAGTGTGTGTGTGTGGCATCAGAGTGTGTTGAAGTGTGTGTGTGTGGCATCAGAGTGTGTTGAAGTGTGTGTGTGTGGCATCAGAGTGTGTTGAAGTGTGTGTGTGGCATCAGAGTGTGTTGAAGTGTGTGTGGCATCAGAGTGTGTTGAAGTGTGTGTGTGTGGCATCAGAGTGTGTTGAAGTGTGTGTGTGTGGCATCAGAGTGTGTTGAAGTGTGTGTGTGTGGCATCAGAGTGTGTTGAAGTGCGTGTGTGGCATCAGAGTGTGTTGAAGTGTGTGTGTGTGTGGCATCAGAGTGTGTAGAAGTGTGTGTGTGTGGCATCAGAGTGTGTGTGTGTGTGACATCAGAGTGTGTTGAAGTGTGTGTGTGGCATCAGAGTGTGTTGAAGTGTGTGTGTGTGGCATCAGAGTGTTGGTGTGTGTGTGGCATCAGAGTGTGTTGAAGTGTTGAAGTGCGTGTGTGGCATCAGAGTGTGTGTGAAGTGTGTGTGTGTGTGGCATCAGAGTGTGTAGAAGTGTGTGTGTGTGGCATCAGAGTGTGTGTGTGTGACATCAGAGTGTGTTGAAGTGTGTGTGTGACATCAGAGTGTGTTGAAGTGTGTGTGTGGCATCAGAGTGTGTTGAAGTGTGTGTGTGGCATCAGAGTGTGTTGAAG
>JACEEU010000776.1:72500-81424 GCA_016630915.1 Callionymus lyra
GTCCCCCTACAATATCGCCCCCTACAATATCGCCCCCTACAATATCGGTCCCCCTCACAATATCGTCCCCCTACAATATCGGTCCCCTACAATATCGTCCCCCTACAATATCGTCCCCCTACAATATCGTCCCCCTACAATATCGTCCCCCTACAATATTGTCCCCCACAATATCGTCCCCCTACAATATCGTTCCCCCTACAATATCGGTCCCCCCCGACAATATCGGTCCCCCTACAATATCGGTCCCCCTACAATATCGTCCCCCCTACAATATCGGGCCCCTAGAATATCGTCCCCCTACAATATCGGTCCCCTACAATATCGTCCCCCTTACAATATCGTCCCCCTACAATATCGTCCCCCTACAATATCGTCCCCCTACAATATCGGTCCCCCTACAATATCGTCCCCCTACAATATCGGTCCCCCAATATCGTCCCCCTTACAATATCGTCCCCCTACAATGTCGTCCCCTCCAATATCGGTCCCCCTACAATATCGTCCCCCTTACAATATCGTCCCCCTACAATATCGTCCCCCTACAATATCGTCCCCCTACAATATCGTCCCCCTACAATATCGGTCCCCCTACAATATCGTCCCCCTACAATATCGGTCCCCCCACAATATTGTCCCCCTACAATATCGGTCCCCCTACAATATCGTCCCCCCACAATATCGTCCCCCTACAATATCGTCCCCCTACAATATCGTCCCCCCTACAATATCGTCCTCCACTTCCTACGTGATGACGTCACACGCTGCATATGAATGTTTGTATTTCATTGTACAGTTGTTTGTTATTATTAGTAAAACAGCTCCAGCCAATCAGCGGCTTCGTCACATTCGGGCACTTCCTGTTGGTGTCAAAGTCACATGATCGTCAGACCAGGAAGTGAAAGAAAGTGATGATGTTGACGAAGATCGTCTTCTTGTCAATATAAATGTTTTTTGTAGTAAAAAGTATCATGTAAACGTTCTGTTGACGTTTCTTTAACACATAATAATATTTTAAAGAGACGTTTGCATATGCAGCGAGTGATGTCATCACGTAGGAAGTGGGGGGACGGATTTTGTAGGGGGAACGATATTGTAGGGGGAGACCGATATTGTAGGGGGACGATATTGTAGGGGAGAGATTTTGTAGGGGGGACGATATTGTAGGGGAGACGATATTGTAGGGGAAGAAGATAATTGTAGGGGGACGATATTGTAGGGGAGACGATATTGTAGGGGGACGATATTGTAGGGGAGACGATATTGTAGGGGGACGATATTGTAGGGGGACCGATATTGTAGATGGGGACCGATATTGTAGGGGGACCGATATTGCTCTAGCAAGGGACCGATATTGTAGGGGGACGATATTGTAGGGGGACCGATATTGTAGGGGGACCGATATTGTAGGGGAACATAATATTGTAGGGGGACCGATATTGTAGGGGGACCGATATTGTAGGGGACCGATATTGTAGGGGGATGATATTGTAGGGGGACGATATTGTAGGGGACTGATATTGTAGGGGGACGATATTGTCGGGGGACGATATTGTAGGGGGACTGATATTGTCGGGGGACGATATTGTCGGGGGACCGATATTGTAGGGGGACGATATTGTAGGGGGACGATATTGTAGGGGGGACTGATATTGTAGGGGGATGATATTGTAGGGGGACTGATATTGTAGGGGGACTGATATTGTAGGGGGCGATATTGTAGGGGGACTGATATTGTCGGGGGAATATTGGGGACGATATTGTAGGGGGACTGATATTGTCGGGGACGATATTGTAGGGGGACAGATTTTGTAGGGGGACGATATTGTAGGGGAAACGATATTGTAGGGGGATGATATTGTAGGGGGACTGATATTGCAGGGGGATGATATTGTAGGGGACCGATATTGTAGGGGGACTGATATTGTAGGGGGCGATATTGTAGGGGGACTGATATTGTCGGGGCGATATTGTAGGGGGACTGATATTGTCGGGGACCCGATATTGTAGGGGGACAGATTTTGTAGGGGGACGATATTGTAGGGGGGGCGATATTGTAGGGGGGATGATATTGTAGGGGGGACGATATTGTTCCTACACTGTGATCAATATTTCATGGAAAAAACTCCTCGGCCGAGGAGATCATGTGACTCACTTCTTCTGTGTTTGCTGTTTATTGATTCTAGGAGAACACTGCCACCTGCTGTTTCAGTGACCTCATTGTTATCAGCAGTATTTCAAATGCTAAAAAAGATATGGAATAAAAAAAACTGAGCATGAAATCAACATCACTGGGTCGACGAGCAGATGAAGATGTTTTGATGACGATCACTGAAGCTGTCGTGAACGAAGGTCTTTGAACGCAGCATTAAAAAGCCAAACACACGCGATATTGTAGGGGGACGATATTGTCGGGGAGACGATATTGTCGGGGAGACGATATTGTAGGGGGATGAGGGGAATTGTAGGGGGGACCGATATTGTTGGGGGACCGATATTGTAGGGGGACCGATATTGTAGGGGGACCGATATTGTAGGGGGACGATATTGTAGGGGGGACCGATATTGTAGGGGGACCGATATTGTAGGGGGACCGATATTGTAGGGGACCGATATTGTAGGGGGACGATATTGTAGGGGGACGGATATTGTAGGGGGACGATATTGTAGGGGGACCGATATTGTGGGGGGACCGATATTGTAGGGGGGACCGATATTGTCGGGGGACCGATATTGAAGGGGGACGATATTGTAGGGGGACAATATTGTAGGGGGACGATATTGTAGGGGGACGATATTGTCGAGGAACCGATATTGTAGGGGAACAATATTGTAGGGGGAACAATATTGTAGGGGACCGATATTGTCGAGGGGACCAATATTGTAGGGGGACCGATATTGTAGGGGGACGATATTGTAGGGGGACCGATATTGTAGGGGGACCGATATTGTCGGGGGACCGATATTGTAGGGGGACATATTGTAGGGGGACTGAGATTTTGTAGGGGACATATTGTAGGGGGAGATTTTTGTAGGGGGACCAAATTGCAGGGGAGACGATATTGTAGGGGGACCGATATTGTAGGGGGACGATACTGTAGGGGACCAATATTGGAGAGGGACGATATTGTAGGGGGACTGATATTGTCGGGGGGATGATATTGTCGGGGACCGATATTGCAGGGGGACGATATTGTAGGGGGAAACGATATTTTAGGGGGGACTGATATTGTCGGGGGATGATATTGTAGGGGGACTGATATTGTCGGGGACGATATTGTAGGGGGACGATATTGTAGGGAAGGACTGATATTGTAGGGGGGCGATATTGTAGGGGGACTGATATTGCCGCAGCGACCTGGAGGGGGGGGATTTTGTAGGGGGACGATATTGTAGGGGGAGAGATTTTGTAGGGGGACGAAATTGTAGGGGAGACGATATTGTAGGGGGACGATATTGTAGGGGGACGATATTGTAGGGGACCGATATTGTAGAGGGGACGATATTGTAGGGGGACTGATATTGTCGGGGGATGATATTGTCGGGGACCGATATTGTAGGGGGACGATATTGTAGGGGGACGATATTTTAGGGGGACTGATATTGTCGGGGGATGATATTGTAGGGGGGACTGATATTGTCGGGGGGACGATATTGTAGGGGGACGATATTGTAGGGGGACTGATATTGTAGGGGGCGATATTGTAGGGGGACTGATATTGTAGGGGGACAATATTGTAGGGGGACCGATATTGTAGGGGGGGCGATATTGTAGGGGGGACTGATATTGTCGGGGGACGATATTGTAGGGGGACCGATATTGTAGTGGAACCGATATTGTAGGGGGACCGATATTGTAGGGGGACCGATATTGTAGGGGGACCGATATTGTAGGGGACCGATATTGTAGGGGGACCGATATTGTCGGGGGGACCGATATTGTAGGGGGACCGATATTGTAGGGGGACCGATATTGTAGGGGGACCGATATTGTGGGGGACCGATATTGTAGGGGGACGATATTGTAGGGGGACCGATATTGTAGGGGGACCGATATTGTAGGGGGACCGATATTGTAGGGGGACCGATATTGTAGGGGGACCGATATTGTAGGGGACCGATATTGTAGGGGACGATATTGTAGGGGGACCGATATTGTGGGGGACCGATATTGTAGGGGGACCGATATTGTCGGGGGACCGATATTGTAGGGGGACGATATTGTAGGGGGGACGATATTGTAGGGGGACCGATATTGTCGGGGGACCGATATTGTAGGGGGAACAATATTGTAGGGGGGACCGATATTGTAGGGGGACCGATATTGCGAGGGGACCGATATTGTAGGGGGACCGATATTGTAGGGGGACCGATATTGTAGGGGGACCGATATTGTAGGGGGACCGATATTGTAGGGGGACCGATATTGTAGGGGGGACCGATATTGTAGGGGACCGATATTGTAGGGGGACCGATATTGTAGGGGGACCGATATTGTAGGGGGACCGATATTGTCGGGGGACCGATATTGTAGGGGGACGATATTGTAGGGGGACCGATATTGTAGGGGGACGATATTGTAGGGGGACCGATATTGTAGGGGGACCGATATTGTCGAGGGGACCAATATTGTAGGGGGGGCGATATTGTAGGGGGGACTGATATTGTCGGGCGGACAATATTGTAGGGGGTACCGATATTGTAGGGGGCATTAAAAAGCCAAACACACGCGAAGATAACGTGGATAACGTGGCGACTAATAATAGGACAGGAAGTGTCGAGCTGCTCCGCCGACCTCGCCCTCTGACCTCTGACCTCTCGCTCCCTCCGACACACGAGTCCACAGGATTGGGCGAGTAATGCGAGGCAGATGTACGAGCGTCGAGCGAGGACCAGCGAGCGGGAGTGCTCAGGCTATGAGATAATGCCAGAGAGGGAGGCCAGCCCGGGACTCACACTGCTGCCGGTGTGTGTGTGTGTGTGTGTGTCAGTGAGCGTGTGTGTGTGTCAGTGAGTGAGTGAGTGTGTGTGTGTGTGTCAGTGAGCGTGTGTGTGTGTGTGTGTCAGTGAGTGAGTGTGTACTTCTACTCCAAACCACACCAGCGGATGTTTTACATCCTCTTTCCGCTCAATTACCGCCTCTGGAGGTCACAGATATCTGTCCAAGATAACTTGTGTTTCCTCGGCAGCTGAAAAAATGACACGTTGTGTTGTTGCTGCTTCGGATACAAGTCACCGGAGACTATTTGTTTCCTCCATAAAAGGCCATAATGAGCAGCTCTCTGTGGTAATGACGGGTCTGAACCCTGATGCTGGTCGTAAACGTCTTCGCTGCAGTTTGACTTTTTTTTTGGGTTCTTGGCTGGAGTCTCCTGGTCCTCGTGTTCGTGCTTCCACAGGAAGTTCCTCCTGCAGGGATACGTCGTATCAGAGAAAGTTTTTCTTCGGCGTGACTCAAACCTCTGTCACACACTGACTCACACGGTGTGTGTGTGTGTGTGTGTGTGTGTGCATTCCAGCCGGTGGCTCGTCCGGCCTCTCCGGATCTCGGCGCGGTGCGACGCTCTAATCCGTCCTTCCTGTTTTCCCGCAGGAGAAGTGAGGCGGAGAGGAAGAGCTGCTGCGATAATCAGCCTGATAACGTTGACCCGAGGAGACGCGAGTCCAAGTCGGAACCCAAGCGTACGTTCATCGCGGTCGTCGTATTTAAAGACGTGTTCTCGGGTGAAACCGCGAGATAAATATTTCATTCAAATCACTTTCGTTTGGAGTCCATAAAGTCGCACAAACGCAGGAAATCACTTTGCGTGATGAGATCGACCAACAGTTCCAGCGCGAGAGAGAAGCTGTGAAGTGGTTTTGGACTTCCTCGCGCCGACGTACCCGTCCCCCCACAACCTCCTCGGCCTCCTGCGCCGATGGTTTGCGGTGGCGTGGCGGTTGGATGTCACACTGACATCCCACGAGTTTTCATTTCCCTCCACGTCGCTCTCGACACGCGAGTCTGTTTCCTTCAAACTTTATCATTTTCCTCAGGAGCCGCGTTGTGTTGCGTCGAACCACGAGAAAGAATGAAACTTTAGATATAGAAGAACATTATTAAATATATTCATATCTAATATGACACTTAGATTGAAGGACGCTAAAGACAAACAAAGGTATATTTCATGTATTTAAACATGTCAATTGATGGTTTGGTTCAACTGGTGACATAAAGCCATCAAAAAACGTTTCTACTGGATCAGTTTTATAGTGTTATTGTGACCTGATGAGGGCCACACAAGTGGGGTCACGGGGCCACACTTTGACAAACACAAACCACACTTTGACAAACACACAAACAAACACAAAACACACAAACACAAACCACAAGGTCATGACTGAACTGAACTGAATGAAATGCTAACAAGCTAAAAGCTAAGCTAATGCTATTCCCAATATCGACGTCCGATGAATGAGAGAAAAGAAAGAATGAATGTGTTGATATGAGGTTTATCTTTTAATATAATTTGGGTCAAACTGACCCGCCAAGTTATAACAAGTGAAGCGAAACAGCTTTAAACAGGATTTAAAACCATCCTTGTGGCTTTTATTCTGAAGGTTTCGTTGCAGGTTCAACGGGTCCAGGTTTGGCTTTTCATCGGATCCTGATCCTCATCAGCCCAAAGTTCCTCTTCTGTGCTTCATGAACACACTTTTCCTGGGTACACGATCCAGAGTCCTGGTCCAGTTCTGAATGTTTGACCCGGTGTCGGACACACTCCGTCCCCCTGCTGGAAGTTCCTGAGAACTGACACTCAGCTTCATATTTAAATCATAAGTTCATTTGAACACAACTGGTCATAAAAGAGTAAAAACCCAGACTTCATTAAACACACGACAAGTGTTTAACACGGATCTGTTAACACAACTCACACACACACTCGCACACGCGACCAGCACGAGCACACACCCACTTGGTGACGCGGGGGCAATTACAACCAGCCACCAATTACTGCCTCGCACACATGGCGGCGGCTCACGAGCGCTCGCCATGTGTGGATGGACGTGTGATGTGGTCGTGGAAGCGCTCGCACACACCGCTACACACCAGCACACACTGCTACACACCAGCACACACTGCTACACACCAGCACACACTGCTACACACCAGCCGTCGCGGCGTCACTCTGGCTCAGCAGACACACCTCCACCTAGAAACCCACTTTTTATGTGTTCGCTCCACCACAGCCAGGGATGATCACGCGTTACTGGAGGACGACAGGAAGTAGTTTAGAGGCTTCAGTCCAAAGATAAGACGACAGGAAGTACTTTAGGTGATGATTGACAGGTCTGTTATCAAGATGTAAACAGAAGCAACACATATCTAACTTGACAGCTTATTACTTAAATATTTATATTATTTATTTTACATCAATCCTTGACATTTTATAAACGCTGGATATTCCAGGAAAATAGATTAATTATTTTTTTCTATTGGTTGAATTAAAAATAGTTTCGTCAAGCTACCTGGCGCACTTCCTGTTGTCGTAAATATACATTTTGTCAAACACCAAAATAACTCACTTATGATCATCCAAAAGAGGTTAAAAATTGTTATTTATCCATTTTACTTTTTTATTTAATGCTTTTGAATATTGATTCGTTTTATTCCTGCGATTTAATAAATCACCGCACTCTTATTTTGAAAGGATTGCTCCGGCGATGAGATGTTTTTCCGGAAACAACTTAAAGTTAAGAAAACATATATTTAGTATATTTTAACCAAAGGTGAGACAACACGTGATCAAGTTGTTCACCTGAATGAGGTAAGATATTTGTTTTAAGTTGTATTATTCGTGTTTCCAGCTCATACGAGTTTGATTTGATTTGGCTAAACTATTAGCTAATATTTAGCTAAACATTAGCTAATAGTTTGCTAATGTTTGGCTAACATACGTTGTTTTGGTAAAGCAATGATTCAATTAAATCATTTAGAGGGAAGTGGTTTAGTAATATGTCAAGAAATACGTCCAAACGACGTTTTTATTGAGTCATACTATTTTATATAAAAAGAAAAAAAACGTATTTTATTAATAAATAATCAAACGTTTGTTGCAAATGATGGTAAAAAAAAAACCGTTAACATTCATCTTAATAATTTCATCTACAAATCCCTTTGGATGAAGCTTCAGCCTCGCTCTGGCTTTGAACCTTCAACCTGTCACGTGACAGGACGGCAGGTGAGGCACAGACAGGTGTACAGGCGCTAGAAACAGTTGATGGAGGGTTAGAATCCTCTGGAGCTCTCATTTAAACAGGCTGTAGATAAACGATTGACTCGTTCTCCATGAAGAGAAAACAAATAAACAAATGTATCTTCAGCACAACAGACGTAAACATCTCATGAAAACGTGTCGTTGTCCAGAAGAATCCTTGGATGAGATGATGGCGATGGAGTCGTCGTCGACGTGCTTGTTTTCGTCCCGACTGGACGACGGCTTACGATGGAGACGACAGACTTTGAGGGAATAAGTCATGTGGTCGGGGCGGGACGAGACGGACCCCCTGAGTGAGCGACATCTGCCGTCTGTTTGTCTCGAGGGGCGTCTTCACCGTCGCTGCTCTCGTGTCGGGGCTCCAACGTCTTCGCTGGTGGAGATGGCTGGAGGTCAAAGGTGACCGGCTTGAGTTTAATGCTGAGCGACATTTTTCTCAAGGGATCACATGTTTGTGTCGTTGACTTGACTTTGTTTTTCGATTCTTAAAACGGTCACTCACGGCACGAACATACCATCATCTGAGCGTCTGAGTCACATATTGTTGTTGAAACAAACGTGATGTTCTCCGTCAGCGTCCGGCGCTCCAAGCGCTCTAATCCGGTGTTTCCTGGTGAAGAATCCTCGCCACATTCCTCCACGCAGCTATCTCGTCACTTTCCCTCG